>KZ880696.1:0-16323 GCA_003456935.1 Machilis hrabei
AATACATTTAATATCATTAAATATCTTATGGACAACTCAACAAGTGAAGGTAAGGAAGGGTAAGAATTTCGTTTCGTTCCATTCTTACCTCTGAAGGACATTATTTTTTCATACATTTTGTTTAGTTCTTCAACCGAAAAGAGAATCGAATATCCAAAAAGAATCGCAAAAAAAACAACTTTATTTTCGTTTCGGTTCTTCGGAATAAAAGTCTATTCATAATTATGTTACATTCGTTCACATCGGAACTGAATTGGAAACCAAATTAAACACTAAAGGTTACAAAGTGATATGTCCACCTGTTTCATTTTGTTCTTATAATGGGAACGAATTTCCTTTCTTATTTAATTTATTGCGTTTTTGGAGAGCAGAATGGAACTGAAACTCAAACTCTGGAACAGAAATAAAAAAAAAACAGTTGGTTTTCGTTTCGTTTCTTCAAATCATAGTGTTACACGTTATACGTGTAATATGGTTCTCCCAATAAAAACGAATTTACTGCTGAGTAGGAAATAAATGCCAGAGTATTGTTTCATTCATAAAATTGAAGTAAAATAATTTCGAATAGTTGTTAATTTTGTGTCACATGCTTTTTGAGTCCATTGTATGTTTCCAGGGGCATTAAATACATTATTTTATAATCCTTGAACTCAGTTTAAATAAGTTAGAAGCAAAAAAAAGGCAATTCAGTTTATCTACTGTAAATGCAGTTTTTTTTTATTATTCAGCACAAACTAGTATGATAACAACAACAACAAGCAACTAAAAACCCAACACACCAAAAAAGGGAATATTATTTATTGGGAGGTGTCACGAAGAATGGATTACTATTCCGAGTTACGAGTCCTGTCTCTCCAAACTGTGCAGATCAACAAACCAACCAAAACAATTCCATGCTGCAGAACCTAGTTCCCCAAAGCCCGATTTTGAACATAGTTTCGTTATTTTGGGGTGAAAAATCCGTGAAACTTTTTAAAAACTCATTTTGTAAGCCTATACCATTTTTTACAAAATAAACCTTATTAAACTTTTATATAGCACATACATTTACAGACAATCCGATGCCAATAGTCATCGCTTCCCCAGAAATACATTTTAACAACACCTCTTCTCATTCACCAAAGCTCATCATATTACTCGGGCATCAGTCCATCAATCCTCTTAACATTTCTGTCAGTGTATCATTTTTCTTTGGACCATTAGTATATTCTCCTGTATGGGATCCATAAGAGCCGAGACATGTCTCGTAGGCAGTTTGTCTACACTTCTGTTTTCATATTTTTTTTATATACCCCATTACTATGGGACCATTGCGGACTATGTAGACCTCTTGACACGGGTGTCATATTTTAGATTGTAAATCATTTTCAGGACACGTCTTTCTGTTTTCAATAATCTTTTCAGATTTTGCTTATATCTGGTTCCCAAGCTACAATGCCACACGTGATTTTTGGCCTTATACGATCTAGTAAAAGAGTATTTCGAAAGTACTACGAACAGTAATTCTCTCCTTATCAATTCTTGCCATGTTTAGAAAACACGCAGATCTATTGCGATCCTCTCCTGTCTCTCAATTCTACTCATACTATCGATGGCGAAAGTAGTACACGAGTTTTTATTGGTCAAAAGGTAGGGTTCGGGTTTTTAGGAATCAAGCTACTAAGGATGATCCCAATTAATTGATTATCCAATGCTTTTAAACGAGCACCGAGAGTTGGTGAGACGTACACGAGGTTGACCGTGGCTTAGTTATCTGACCCAGTCAACTGCCTCAGTGGTGAAAACTGACCTAAGTATGAGGTACTCAGCATCTTCTCACAGTCTAATGTATCCTTAAGTCCACCTCATCTTCACATTTGAATGCTGACTATTTTCGTAACAAAAACATCATAACATCTGACTCTTTATGCATTTTAAATGGCCAAATAGATTATCCAACTCCACACAATTCATACTTCTGCATCAAAACCTATTCATACTTCTACACAACTCTTACCCTACTCTTACAAACATATCTTGATAAAACATCTGCCCTACTGTTGCAAATATACCCGTACATAACATCTAGACCTACTGTAATCTTCCTACTGTAATCTTCGCTACGTCTTTCAGGCTTCGCCTGAAAGACGTAATAGCGAATTTAATTTTTCGTAGCTTGGTAAGNGAACGAAAATTTGCGTTTTAAGCGAAACGAAATTTCGCGCTACGCTTAGTTTGGATATGACAGAATCGATGCTGGTACTGTATACGAGGTTTACGGACAAAATGTAATGAGTGAAGGAAAGGTGATAAAGAAGGTTATGCACTTCAATTAAAAGCGGGAGTTGGTTGCTTCATTTGAACGGGAACAACTGGACCATCCTCCATACTGAGTGATTTTCACCTTTTTCTTCGCTTGAAGCGGTTCAGCGATGGTGATGAGCTGAAGACGGAAGTTCAGAGATAGCTGAAATACCAGGTGGCCCTATTCTATGAAGTGGGTACATGTGTCAAATGTCTGCATGTTAGTGGCGACTACGTAAAGTAGCAGTCTATGGTACGTATAATTTTCTAAAAATAAAACAATTTGATTTAAATCAATGTCTTTCTTTTTATAGGCAAGCGGTACTTACTTTCTGGACGCGCCTCGTACATAACTTGCTTTAAACTAATTGAATATTTACCCTACCTGTAAACGATCTTCGAACCATTTATGCAACAGGGCTTAAATAGTTAAGTACAGTAACATATTTTCTCTTTTGTCATATACGAGTACATGACTTTTTCTAAACCTGTATCTAGGTAAAAGTGGAACATATACATTGTAATTGTTACTACTTCAGTCTGAAAGTCTTTCCTGAGTACAAAACGACACTGCTTGCAAATGTCCTCTTCTGCTGTTTTAAGCCTTGGCTGCTTCGCCAGGTGGCAGAAATTGTGTAGTTATGAGATACGATTGTCTGAAGTTAGTGTTCGGATTTTTAGGAACCAGATTATCGCTATCAATTGAACGATACTTTTGAACGAGCAGCAAATGTTGGTGAACGAAAATGAAAATGCCCGTGTTTAACACGTTTGTTGCTTTGTTTTCGGACCACATCCGACTTCCTCAATGGTGAAAATGGGCCTAAAATGGTGATTTACTACAAGTATCATCACATAAAAGACTTGTATGTATAGGGAAAATAATATGAATGAAAATTATTATTACACACTGCAAAAGTGTTTTCTAAAAATAGGAAAAAACGTGATAATTTCACGATAAAATATTAAGTATACAAGCTATGGAGACGTTTCGGGGGTTCTCTGTTTTCCATACATTTTTTTATCATTCTTAGACATTAACTTAATTATGATAAACCCTTTCAAATACAACCGACCTACTTGGGATAGTGGTTAGCACAGCGCGCCCTAGAACGAGAGGTTACGGGTTCGAATCCCGCGTAAGGCATGGATGTTTGTGCTGTCTTATGCGTGTGTGTTGTTCATAGAATTAAGTTCACCTTCATTAATCACAATACACATTGTTTCATCGTCACTAATGACCCATTGTGTGTCGACGGGACGTAAAACACATCATCATCATTTAAAATACAATTGAAACAAAAGTAGAATTCATTTTGAATAACTGTAAGCATTTAGTATCTATATATTTCGTTCCGACAGTGAGAACAAAAAATAGCAAAACATTGTTGCCTACCCTTAGTTTCGAAACGGCTCAACTTTAACCTATTGTCAAACGGAACAACATTTTGAACAAACGATTTGTCATGACATTTTCGTTTCGGTACGGTATACAACAGTATGTGGATGTGTTTCAGGAACGAGTAGTCAAAAAACGTTTTATAAACTATTTTTTGATACTATAACGTTTCTACGAAACATACGCTTTGCAATAAGTTCGAACCTCTGGTTCTGTTACGTTCCGGGTTTTTGTGAGCAGATCTTACATCACAAAACTTTACGTAAGACTCTCAACTCAGCAGGTTACACCATAATGTGTAACCAAACACTGACTGCTACGGTATAACATGATCTCAGTCACGATCGTACATCTATGTATAACACACAGAGAAATTCATGTAACTAGGTGGCTTAATAGCTCGGTGAGTTAGTGCTATAAGCCAGTTCAAAGTGCTCTTATCAACTCCAAATTTGTTTTTAAATAGTAGCATAACATTAATTCAATATTCGTAATTATTCCTTCAACGCGTGAATGAAACCACCGCCGTTAAAGTTAAGTTTGACAAACTTAATCTCAACGGTCATGTGTTTCAAACCGTTGCCATGGACATCGGAGCTATAAAATTCCAACCTCTAAAACAATGTTACAACCTTCTCAGTATAGACAAATATCCAGATTGAGTATCAGGTGCCAACCTACATGCGCCTTAGCGCCAGACCCCAGAGTGTCAGGTGCCAGAGTACCTGTACCCAAAGTGTCACAAACGAACAGGGCCCAAACTACTATGTAACAGACGAATATGTAACTAGTGAACATCCTATCTCTCTATCACTGCATGAAATCAGGTATGTAGAAGCACTCCCAAACATTGTTCTGGATGAAATTCCCATAATATGCGAGATAAATTTGCTGTTCAGAAGAGGAAGGCCGATGAATTTTATAATAAAAACCACCATTGTACACAGATAAATTTTAAAACAAGTGTTGAAAGTGTCTGCCTTGAGCTGATACACATGCTACTGTCCGTCTCATGAAACTCGAACATGCTCAAATACGTAATTTCTTCACTATCCACATCAGTGTTGGCTGTCGAAAGGTCGTTGAACAGCATCCAATTACACAATTAATTATCCCTCTCAATTTCCAGGTGATGATGTATAGTCGTATGTCCTGTTGACATCTCTTGGGCCAGTAGGGATGGTAAGACAATTAATATTGCAAGCACAGATAATGAATGTGTGATAACGAAACTTATGAATTCAATATCCAATTTCTTCGGTGAGAATCGAACCGACATGCCACTGTAAACTGTGCCCAAGCCCATTCTAGGAATACGCTGGAACTGTTGGATTTATACAGAGGAGATGACGTATGACTTCTAGCAATATTTTCAGTGTATATACAGTAGCAGGAACGATTTTGTCATATCCAAACGAAGCGTAGCGCAACATTTCGTAGCGCTTAAAACGCCAATTTTCGTTCACTTACCAAGCTAAGAAAAAATTTAATTCGCTACGTCTTTCAGGCGCTTCGTTTGGATATGACAAAATCGTTCCTGCTACTGTACGGTGTATTCGTTTATTTGTATACATTGACAAAATGCTACTTACTCCTACCTCCCTCTAAAAAAAAAAAAAAAGAGAGAAACAAAAATGTAAAATATATTTACTATAGCCACAATACCTAAGATTACTTTAACAGTCCTTATTCAAACAGACTAGCAGACAGACCTTAAGTGAGACCTTGACAAATGATATATTTCCGTAATTAAGGTGTCATTGTGTGACGTGATGGTGACCAATAGACCCAGGTAAAGACAAGGTCCCGTCATTGTGATTTGGTCGAGAAACCTACAGGATAGTGAATAATGTACTGTTAGAGCTAGTAGGAAGCTAAACAAAGGCTTAAGGTTAATGGTTGTCGTGGTTTGTTCAGAGGGTCCCAACAAGACGAATAGGTGGTTAATTGACCTCGAATTACAGTCTCCTTTCTTTAGCATGCTACACAGGTTTCACGTTAAGTAATGACTTCACCCTGTAATGCAGTGGAAGAGGAAAGGGGAAGTGAAAGGTGTAGAAAAGAGACTTTGAAGCCGAGATATCTCTGCTTTCTGCGAGCAGATTTTTCAACATATCGATTTATTCACTCGAGAAGTGATTTAGCGCTCTCTGAAGGGACATACGTTTTGGACGAGGACAGACTATCAGTAGAGTTTCCAACTACAGGCAGTATTTTCTCGCAAGATCTACGTTTTTATCCTCTATTAGTTCATCCTTCCTGACAGAACCTATTTTGCTCCTAAACGCTTCACAGCGTTAGGATAATGTATCGTGCAGAAAAAATAGTTTAAACGCTTAATACCTCTAAGGAGCTTCCGTTATCGCAGACTTGCAAGGAGTTGTGAGGATATCTGAAAAGAACCACGAATAATAAAAAAAAGACAAACGTTTACCAGAGCAATCAAATACATATGTTTATTTTTTTTATTTGTCGGTGTCTTTCCTTTCCTGTCTACCTACTCAGGATTCAACTATATAAGTGTACACGCATGATAAGGGTATTTTCTGCGACTGAAAAAAAAAGAGATTCAAAAAGAGTACAAGAAAATTGATTGTTTCATTCTGAGAAAGGAACATTATCCGCACACACTGAGACATCTTGGGCAATAGCTTGCACTTATTATCTCAGTGTGTTTACTAATACATCGGTCGTAGCTATTCTTCTGTCCGTGGTGGAGCAGTTATCTGTTACTCCGAAAGTCCATTATCACAACGAGATATTTCTATAGTAAGTTCCCGTGAATCGGAAATAAGTTGGTTACAGTTCTTAATATCCCTAGCTGTTGACAGGACGTCTAACAAGAGCAATCGACGTTAATATTTACCAGTCCCCACAGTACATGCACCAAACTCCACACTGTGTCGCACAAGACAACAAAACGCAACTTCCTAGATTTTGTAGACCTGGCACTTCTAGAAC
The DNA here is from genome assembly GCA_003456935.1 of Machilis hrabei. Lineage (NCBI taxonomy): Eukaryota > Metazoa > Arthropoda > Insecta > Archaeognatha > Machilidae > Machilis > Machilis hrabei. The sequence continues at coordinate 6,644 of KZ880696.1, forward strand.
AGACACAAAGACTGTGTTAAGTTAATAAACAGTGTATTACTTATTAGAGCCCAGTCAAGTTTTCTACAGTGTAGGGTTTTTCAAATCACATTGAAATTGTATTATCTTGAATTATTAATCATTCAAAATTCATTGAAAGTACAATATAGTATGAACTCAAATGTTTTTTTTTTATTATATGGCTATAGAATTATTATTATTTGAGTTTATGGTCCCACGGTTCTGACTGCGATAGTATAATGGAGACGACCCCATTAGCATCGTAACGACGCTTCAGGATTATTGAATTTTAACACTCACTCGACACATACCTGGATCTTTTACATCGAACACTTATTAGTGGGACCCACTTTTAACGTCTCTCCCGGAAGACGCCTACAACCATATCATAGTCTGGAGTGCTTCACAGGCAGACTCGTAGGATAACCCTTTATACTCAAGGCTTGGAATCAGCCCCGGGTTTTGAACATGGAGCCTCGAGATCAGGAGGCGAGTACTCTATCGCTAAGCCAACCTGTCGGTCTGGTGTATAAGGACAAACATGTCGAACACAATGGACGGTTATAATAAAATGTATGTGTTACATTCTTAGCTACCTCGTAAGTGTAAAGTGTGCATTGCGATCACTTCGACCTTTTTCAGAGTGATGTCTTATGCATAGCTTTCAATATCATTTTTATTTACTGTATTTGGCTGATTATAGCCTAATTATATTCAGAACTTCAGATCATTGTTACAAGATGAGTCAACAAAACGGGACAAACATTTGTTAGTTTGCCATTGAACCAAACCTTACGCTTTATGAGATTATACGTGAATTTTTTAACTTTTCGCAAACATTTTAGGTATCAGCACTGACCGAAATTTGAGAAGATATAACGTGCCTAATATTTACAAACTTAAGTTGTCTAATGTTTAAAGGGTTCAATGACCAATACTAGGAATTTTTGAATAAGTAACTATTTTTTAAACATATTTTCATAACTAATTGCAATGAGCTCTGGTGAAATTAGTCATTCAGTCGTTAACGAAAAATTGTAGTCCCCGTTTTGATTTGTAAATCGGTTAAATACATTTCCAACTGCTAATGCTGAAAGCTCTGTCACGTTAATTTCATGTGAATCAATTATATTAGAAGTGTAAAATCGAAAATCCCAACAGTACACAANTGGCATACGTCCGAGCACTCACTTGTGTTGTCTTAAATGTGTGCACGTAATGTCGGAATAAAAAGTGGCCATAAATGTTAGGTGGTAAAGCACTGGAAGTAATGCCATACGGCGGTTCCCGGTGCATAACCCTAAAAAAAAAAAAAGGTGAACAGTGGAAACTGATTATCAGAAGTTAAACAATACATTTATATTATTTAGTTATTAAACAAATGTAACCTCGAAGACCTAACTCGCATGACTACCCTCAGTAATAAATGACAAAGGCTCTTTGAATGATTTGCAGCACACAAAATACTAATGTCACACTGGAAATCTCGATTAATATCGTAACGTCGTACTAAGATAATGAAAAAGAATGAATTCAATTAGTACAATAGCTACAACAAAAATATTAAATAAGATGTAAAAATTAAAACACTTAGTAATTAAAACTTACGAAGAAACGGTTTCTTTCTTCTGTTTATGAAGACAAGTGCAACGATTGTCGAAATCCTGTACTGGATAAAAATTTATAAAAGCAGAGACTTCTAAGTCTCTACAGACTGACAAGATCCTTACTTTCATATTGATATTCCTTTTGAACGTTTGAAGCACAGGAGATTTCCAAGAGTCTGCACGTTACAATTTGAGTTTTTCTGATGACAATGTTAACAGTCTTTCTCTTGGAGGTATTTAAAATGTATTAACAACACAAATTACTTACGAAAGAACACAAACCTTCTGCCAACCTCCATAGAATATTCAGTGACATATTGACCAGATGCTTGTAGGGTAGTATCCTTAATGACCGTGAGCGTCAACAAAACATTAAATTTATTTTTTATTAATTGAGTTTATGGTCCCCCAATTCTGACTGAATTGGCTTACTGGAGCCTCCATCCACGTCGCAACAACGTTTCTGGATAATATTTGACATTTTATAACTCACTCGACACATAGACGATGATGGGCTCTATTACATCGAACACTTATCGAAAGGGACCTCACTTTTAAAGTTCCTCCCGGAAGACGCCTACGATCATACCTTAGCGTTGAGTCCTTCACAGGAAGGCTCAGAGGATACCCCTTTAAACCCAGGGCTAGGATTCAGCCCCGGGATTTGCGCCCGGGACCTCCTGATCAGGAGGTGAGCACTCTACGGCTAAGCCAATCTGTCGGTTATCATAAAATAGTCTATACACTGACAAAAACCATNAAATTTGTAGACACGCCTTTGTATTGACACTAGCATAATGCTGTCGTGGAGCTCTCAAACTTAGTTTGCGATTTTAGTAGCCTGTAAGTTCCCTTCAACCTTTAAAGTTTGGCAAAATTCTCAAAATACAGTTTCGAAAGTATAAGTATCAAGTTTTGGATTAGGCTATAGCTGTTTGTTGCATCTGTTACAGCCTTACATAATAACATTAGCATGGTTCAGAATATTAAAAATCTCATAACTCTTAGTTAAAAGCTTGAACTCAATCAATTGGCTACAATTAAAAACACGGTATTTCGCAATAGTTTGGCATTGGGTATCTGGAAAACTTAATGATTTGAAGTAAATTTGATAATATGGAGAGAGTCAACAATTTATGAACATGCTTTTAAGCTATTAACCACCACGTTTGTAGTAGTCGTACGCTGCGAGGACACGGACTTGTTCATACAAGTGACCAGTAAATTAGAAGCTGAATTCTTTTGCGACAGTCATTGTCACAACATGTAGAATCCTTAAATGTCAGTGGCATATTATATGCCTCGCCTGCGATATTAACACGATGACGTTGAAAGTCGCTCGCCTGTCGGTTGGCCTAGTTGTTTAGGTCGTTGACACTGGGTGGTATAAATTGGCGGACTGTGGTTCGAGCCTGGGTGGTACACGGCTTTCTTTAGACGATGTATGTTTTTGTAGACGGTGTTGTTTACCATTAGATCCTTCACATAAATAAAGCTTAATAAATAAGTTGTATAACAAATATATGCATGTACCGTTTGCTGTTCACACAATGTGTGTTTATTTTATGTTTGTTGTTGTTTTATATTATGAGATACACACAGCAAACGGTACATGCATATATTTGTTATACAACGTATTTATTAAGCTTTATTTATGTGAAGGACCTAATGGCAAACAACGCCGTCTACAAAAAAATACATCGTCTAAAGAAAGCCGTGTACCACCCAGGCTCGAACCACCGTCCACCAATTTATACCACCCAGTGTAAACGACCTTAACAACTAGGCCAACCGACAGGCGAGCAACTTTCAACGTCATCGTGTAGCTACTTTACCGCTGCAACCTTTAGGGTCAAATTACCCGACAATGGGTGGCCATGCAGTCAAATGACCTTCAGTACTGGAATGAGCATGTTGGACCCTACATATTTTGTACCCACCCATCCCATTTTGTGGTGATCACGATAAATTGTTCCATTGTGAGCTCTAGATTGGGTGTTGTGTGTTCAAATCCCGCAGAAGGCACGGATGTTTGTGATGTCATCGTCATTAATCAAAGTGAGTAATCGTCATTAAATGGCCCACCAGGTGTCGATACGCCGTAACAAACCACTCGTCATCAATCTACTAAATGGTATTGCAGAGATCCAGTAATTTAAAAAAAAGTATATTAAATTAACCTTTGTAGCCACTTTTAATTTTATTTTACGGAACAAATTTCTAAATAATCTAACGTACCTCATTTGAGTTTTACATTGCAGTATAATACAACACATAATTTATATCATTTAAATTTGCTATTTGGCAATATTCCCAATGGACATAACATATCGTCTAGTTTCCTCACTTGTTTAACTACACATTAAAAGATTCTGTCCACCTTTTTTTATATAAAGCGATGAAGAAGAACAATAACACGACATCTTATCTTCATGGGCGAGTCTTACCTGAAAGCTGCGTACCGTGTTAAGAGCATCCCTGAAGCCCACTGCGATATTTTCCTTGGCACGCTAACAATGGACCTCCAGTCTCATTGTTACTTAGGCCATTTCAGTTCTTATGCTGCAGTCTGAGATTGTTGAGACAAAAGACAGTCGAGTATCCTCGACTGGGCCCGCAGGACCAGCTGAATTTTCCATGAATTAATGTAGGCGTAGTCGAGGCCTCGAGCTGTTCTTAATGTGACTACTTTTCTTAAATGCCCGATCCCGCGTTCTTGAAATATATACTTACACGTTACCTGATATTAGTACTGTGTGCAGTAGCGGTTTGGGCATGTTGCTCTTAAATAACGTTTTTATGTTTTCTCCAGAGGAACATCACACAGCATTTTAATTACAGGTTGCATTGTAACTTAAGTGGAATTCACTTCGTTTTAATATATTATTATTTTGAAGATCCATAGGGAATGATGTGAAGTAACTCAGCAACAGGCTAGTCAGTGGCATTTCGATTTTATTGATATTGTTTTAAGTGCGAGGAATGATGTTCCCACTATGCTAAGGCCAGGACTATTTAAAGTTCGCAAAACTCCATTTCCGGTAGATATTTGGCATTTTATCAGCTTATACGAGAAAACAAACAAGAAATTACTTCACAAGCCAGTTGTAATTAAGTGTTTTCATTGTTTTGACACGAATGGTATCTAAATTCTAGTAAAAAAAATAAAGAGACTGCAACTTTGGAATAAATAAAATAGAAAATATGTTTGTATTCTTTTTTTCTAACTAATTTGTTTGAACTAAATAATAATTTTAGAATACATTCTGTCATTAAAACAACAATTCTCTATTCCGAATCGCTTATTAATCACTACTTTTGTTTTATTACTATATTACAGTGTATTAGCCAAATATATGATGTCAAGGCATTTTGTGTAATTGTAGAAGAGCCGATTCTTCAGCTAAAACATTCAGTGTTTATAAAGGCTGTTTGTAAGACTCGCGAAACAGTGTCAGTAGATATATATATATATAAGTTTCAAACAACCAGATTCTTCATTGATTTTGTAGTAGTGAATTGTTAGTTAGCTCCCCCCCATACACGTAATGATCAAATAATACAAAATCAGTGTATTATATAAATACTTTTTGAAATCCAAGTAGTTGTGTTTTGTTTATGAGGCAAGTGAAAGTATAGGTATTTTGTCAGAGTAGTTAGCTGATTTTCCAAGTAAAGGTTTTGTGTACAAGCTCTTTGCTACATTATTATTATGATGTTTCAATTATTTTGTCTGACTTTATTACAAAACTTTCATTGTTACTGCCTAATCCTTAAGCCATCCTTTACTGTTTTTTATGTATGCTTGTGGAGTGTAATGATAACTTTAATTCTTATGAAGAACAACATAAAGAAAACAGATTTTAGTTATTCAGAACAAAAATACAGAAATATCTTTTTGCAAAATATTTAGCGTTTAAGTAAAAATTGCTAAGATGTTAATAAGTTCATGATAAGCAAAACTGTATAAATGTGTAACTTATGCTTGCTATTACAAATACGTCTGTTTTTAACGCTTATTAAACTAACTTATGTCACATATTGTATTTTAACAACATAATATCGGACTTTTTAATATTTTTGCAGGTGTTGAACGCTTATACCGCACGTTCAGATTTTGCTGCACATATTTAAAGTGATTTTGGCACTCAACTCAAATATTCTTGTATTTTCTTGACATCTAGGACTGGACGAATGTTCATAAGATATACAGAACTAAACTAGAGACAAATCAATACGTAATCAGCTTTTGTTGAAAGGTGCAAAGCTTTTATCAATTTTATAAATATATTAGTGATCAACGTCATTAGACGTAGGTCGGTCAGCCATAGTTTGAACGAAACAATGCTTTGCTCTTTAAAGGCATTTTTTTTATTCAGTTTCCTCAACTGACTACACATGGTTGAATAAATAAACTACTTTCGTTAATGAAATTACCATTTCAGTGTTATTGACAACTAAGCTTTCACAACGATTACTGTACGTCTTTTTTAAAGTTCATAAAACTCACATTCTAGAGGGTTTAGTCAGCGGCTCATATCAAGAGAAAGACTCAAAAGATAACACATGCGTTTGAGTACCCGCTGTTAGCCGTGTAGTTACAGTTTGCCGTTTGACCTCAGTTGTTCGAGACAGTAAAATTGACATCAATTTTTATGCAGATATACACACACATTAATATACTCAGATCAAATGTGTTGTACGTTTAATAAGTACACAAAGATTCAATTAGTAGGCTATTTTAACAAGTTATTTAAATTGTACGACCATGGCAGGAGGAACAAGTGTACATCACATAACGAAAAATTGTGCAGGAAAACCGCGGAACTTCGTAAAGTGATTTCATATTCTCTGAACGTGGTTGTCTACCTCAATTCCAGCTATCCTTAGATGGAGATTCACTTGAGAAAGGGGTAAATTTACATGTGTACAAAACATAGTTTTCTGATTCTTTAAAAACTCCGAAATTTCGAGAGCTTAAACAACATAATATTACAGGACATTCTGTTTAGTACTCCCGTTAACTTTCACTAACACAAAGTTTTTTTTTTTTTTTGGGGGAGGAGGAAAGAAACCATCTTCTATCGATGTAAGGAAAATTAATCTTAACATTATTTGTGTTAATGCCAAGGGTCACCTTAGAACCTCGTATGATTCCAATCTATTTGCCTGATCCTGTGGTTTAGGATATTCCCTCAGAAAGCACAGGTATTGGTCTTTATAATTGGCGGTTCTATTAATCACGCAACGATGTACATATTATTTTATCAAATGACATTTCGAATATAATGTACACAACATCTTGAACTTTAGCGTATACGTATCTAATATCTTTATTATTAGTATGTTGCTTATTTTAAACAAGACCTTCCTAAACAGAAGACAAACTCGTATACCGTTCTACACAGACTTTCATCAAACCCAGTTCAAAATTACTGGCACAAATATAAGTCATTGGCTGTTTTNAATTTCTTTGTTCATGTGCAGTGTTACATACAGTTTTACTTTGTATAGCAAACATGTAAGCACATGTCAATATTTCTGTTTGTGACTATGCGGCCTAGTAATTTCTGCACTATAAACTTTTAGTAAAATGGATTAGCTTCATATTTTGTGTTATTAATATTGTTACTTTTCTTTTTCTCACACACTTAACCATCCACATACACGCCTGTGTATATAATTTACAAAATCGCCTACACAGCCCTTTGTTTAGCGTACGCACTCATTGTTTATCAGGTCACCTGCAGACATGGGGCTTTGTTTCCACTAATAAAAATACTGAGACACAAAAGAATAAAACTAAAAAAAGTTACAACTCAACGCTTCAACAGCTGGTTTCGTTAATGAATTTCATTTGTTGATTTACTGTCTTTTCTTAAAAAAACTGTTTAAATTGGAAATTTCAAAACATGTTGGTATTAGCTGTAACGTAAATACGTGAGCTACAGTTAGCTAAAGGTACGATATTTGTTATTTGTCATAATACAGGGAGGCCTACGTAACCAGTTACAAGTAGATAACGTGGGAACTTTACATCCTACGACGAAAATGCCCTGTACCAAATTTGTTCTGCACAATGAGGCCTACAAAATGGCGCTACTTGTTACATCGTAGATGGCGCTGTTCTCGGTGAAATTGATATTAGCTTTGTTTTTTCAAAGAGGAACCCCTATTTGTTATTACAGATTCAAATTCTACGGAAAAAAATACATAACTTTGAGGTAAAACCTTTTTTTCGAATAATGCAAATTTAATGAGTTACAAGCGGTTGAAGTTATCAGCCGCAGCTGCAAGAGGCGCTATAGCACCCGCTGATTTCCATATTTCCAATGGGCATACATAGAAAAATTATTAAAACATGCTACGATATTTTTAACAGCGCCATTAAAGAAATTCCAAATTAAAATATTAAGGCGTTTTACAGATGGCGCTATGTTGTTTACAATTAAAAGCATTTCACCGAGAACAGTGCCATCTACGATGTAACAAGTAGCGCTATTTTGTAGGCCTCGTTGAGCAGAACAAATTTGGTGTAGAGCATTTTTGTCGTAAGATGCAAAATTCCCACGTTATCGACTTGTAACAAGTTACGTGGGCCACCCTGTTTATAATAATTACCGAACACCATGTTTTATACAAATTCAAAGTGTTAGTAATAAGTAAATTCAAAAGTATGAATGGATGATCGAATTTCTATCCCGGTATTAGGATTTATGGATAAAACTGGTACTTGACATACATCATATGTTTGAGGAACCACACTCCAATTAAGTTATATTCAGGTATTGTTCATATTGTTATATACTGTATATTTGCACGAAAAAACTTATAAAAAATCAAATATAAATGGAAAATGTGTATTATCAGACAAGTGCATCAATTCTCTTAGGCATTTAGAGGTATCCCCAAATACTCGCTCCTATTTAAAACGGTAGTTTGAGTGAAGTAAAATAAGACGAAAATGTACATTGATTTGTTTCTATCGTGCTAGTTTATCGCGTCAAGTCAGCAAGTAATTTGTTAACGTTTCGGTCAAAATGTTTTGTAATATGTTTATAAGACCAGAAAAGCATTTGAATCGTTAAATATCTTTTGAGATATGCTATTTTTAACAAAATGAAATATATTAAAAATATTTCGGACACTTCGAAATTTAGATAATAATTATAATTTGACTGTTCTTGACAATGTTTGATGAATTTTTACGCTACTTAGGGCCGGTTGCATAAAGGCCGTTTAAGGAAAGTTAAGTTTTAACTAATAGTTAAACATTTTGCTGCTGTAAAATGTATAGTTACGGAGATAACATATGGTTATGTGGAGTTTAAATTAACTTCTACTTCTACCTGTAGTTACGTCTTTAACTAATAATTAGAGAACAACATGGCGTGCATGCGGTGAGCTTTTTAGTGTTTAGTGTACAGTATAAATTTGCTATCTATACCATTACTCATATAAAAATGAATTTGGAATCTTCATCAAATGATGAAATTACTTTAATGATGGAGTTCAATATGACTTTTACCTAAAATGTTGTAGGCTATACTGTATATGTTGTAAGTCTAGAATATTTATAGCCTAGAATAGGGATAAGAGGCTGCTTTTATTTAAATACTACTCACAAAAGTTTTTACACCGAATGCGTTTTAAATTGTAGTATTCATCATTAACTAGAAGATTTGGGTTTATTAGGGTAGAGTACTTGTAGTGAAGGATAGATCTGGAATAACAAAGGTAGATGATATGTAGTGGTATATTTTTAACTGTAGAGGAGATGTATCGAAGTTAGTAAGAGTAGGGTAGGTGTTGTGTAGAGGTATGGATTGGTTTACATGCTTGTGGTATGGGTTGTGTGAAGTAGGACAATGTATTCCACCACTCAAAATGCATATAAAGACAGAACTTAAAAAGTTTAGGTGTTGTAATGTAAGCTATAGGTATAGCACATTATCGGCCCCGGTAGCCTAGAGGATACTCCCGTGGCATTGCACGCCGGAGGTCCCAGGTTCGATTCCTGGCTAGGGCATGGGTGTCTTGCTTGTGCTGTCCTAAGTGTGTGCACTTGTGTTG
>KZ880702.1:5919-25505 GCA_003456935.1 Machilis hrabei
TGTTCATATTGAAACTTCATGACCTGTTAACTGAAACATGCATCTTTGCAAATACGTTCAACTGTTAAACGTGTAACGTTTCTCTTAGTGCCATTCACTATTCTCACCCTTANTGTATCACTGGGGGGATGATAATTATTAATGGTTTTGTACTTCCTAGTTGACGATGCAATGTGTGTCATGCAGTATTTCACTACAACACGCATTATGTGAAGCTACTGATTTAACTCCAGTAAAACGCGTGGTTAAAAATTTGTCGTTTAGTAATACTGATGTGCGACACACACATTTAAACAGTGTATTATCGATTTAGAAAATACAAAAAAAAAAGCACAAGGTATGGCTGGGGCTCGAACCAGCCCACCCTAACGTCCGATTGTCATTAAAAGGAAGACGCGTTACCTCTACACCACCGCAACAACATACAGTGTTTACAGTTCTTTATACATTACAGGGTCGATGACGTTTGTTGTTAATGCGATGTTGCCATATATCTCCATCCTTATTTCAATTTTACGCGTAAATGGAGTGTCAGGCGACATTTTGACACATCACGTTTTCTACATATTTTTCCACATTCTTTCGTTCCTTTATGAGTTTATGCGTCATTTTCCAGACACCCTGTATATAGTTTGCTAATGACATTTTTGACTATATTGGTGAAGCTGAGCATTTTTTGAACAGTTAAAATAATTTATTTAGGCTTGCAATGGGATGAATAATTTGTGAACATCATGTATATGTACAGTACATAAAACAACAAGTTTTTATTTGATGTTTAAATGTGTACTAAACTACAACAAGTTCACCCTCATTTAAAGCTTTACATTTACTAAATAATTACTATTCCTTTAGTCCCCTCAGAAATGGTCCCTTAATTGTGGTCCCACGGTAAGTACTGATCAATCAATTTTATCAATATTGCTAGATAGATACAAATGGCCACTTTGAAAATGCACCCAATAAAACAGAAGTCATTGTTCAGTTGCAAAGCTGAATTGGCAAAGTTCTAAATCTTTGAACACAGAGAATGTCTATCTTATGAATAGCTTTAACTGGTGGCAATCTATTGTCAAGTTATTCAGCTAGAGGTGCATATGCTCCAAACATTACATATTTCTGTTCTTTGCACTTTCAAAACTGTGATGAGCGGAATATCTTTGGCAATATATTTTATTGTTAAATTTGTAAAGTTAACGACAACTTTTCAACTTAAAATATTCCCTTATATTAACTTGAGCTTTTTATGTGAAATAACACAGCTAAAGTAACCTTGTACACAATTTTGTAGGTGTTGAAGCCCTACTTTATTTACAGGAATTTGGCAATAGCAGACGAGTTAGGCAATTACACACAAATATAATCACTTTTCTTGGAGTGTAACATTCAGTGCTAAGTGAATCGTGATTAAATTAAAACTTCTGAGGGAACAAAACAAAAATAAACAAGCATATTAGAACATTCTTTCTACACTCACAGCTAAATACAGAAATCAAAACTGTGTTGATATAAAATGATATTTCATACATTTCTGATGGGAAGCTGTTCTATATCACACAAATCTTGAGTTTAATAATTTAATCGTAGGTGAAATAAATGAAGGCGAGTCAAAGCCAAGGGGATTATCCAGTAAAAGTATTACCTTCATCTCAAAAATAGTGTCCACCAAGCATCTGTCCCACTTAAAAACGAGCCTGGTGATTCCATGCTCATAGAAGTCCCGCAGTTGTTACTGCAGAAACAGTGTAACCACTTCCTACATGTCAGCATCTGACACTAGTTCAATGCAGCAAAAATGTGAAAGTCACAAGGCGAAAAGTCTGAGCTATATGGACGGTGTTCGAGAGCTTCCGCAGCATTTTTTCCAGTCACATTAGCCGTAGGGGGTTGTGCATTATCGTGCAATGCGATGACAAAGGGGCATGAACCATTTCTGGCCTACTTCTTCTTTGGCGCCTTCTTTGCAGCTTTTGGTTTTGCAGTGGCCTTCTTTGGTTTTGGTGTTTTCGGCTTCTTTGGAGATTTGGCCTTCTTAATTTTCGTCCTGCTGTCTTAAGCAACCAACACCTTTCATGGGATCTCATGAGCGTCGATTCGGGTGCTTTAACCCGGCTTTTGGTTCATCCCACAGCGCCAGTTCTGCTTACCAAAAGTGGCCCACTGGATGCTCAGATCCAAATAAAGTCCTGGCTTCAATCAAGCAAGCCAGACTTCTCACCCATTTTAAGTTTGAGAATAGGTTGAGGTCGTTTCGGCCCCAAGGCCTCTAATCATTCGCTTTACCGGATGAGACTCTGTTTCCTCGAGCACCAGCTATCCTGAGGGAAACTTCGGAGTGAACCAGCTACTAAATGGTTCGATTAGTCTTTCACCCATATACCCAGCTCCGACGATCGATTTGCACGTCAGAATCGCTACGGACCTCCACCAGGGTTTCCCCTGGCTTCGTCCTGGCCAGGCATAGTTCACCATCTTTCGGGTCCCAACATGTATCCTCTGGGTGCGTCTCACCGCGATGCGGACGAGACGCCCTGGGGATGCGCCGAGCCGCGTACTTGTTCTTGACTGAAGTGTGTAGGCATTTTGCAGTGTACCACAACAGTGTTCAGCATTCAGTATCCCCATGTTTCGCATATTCGATCAGTAAGGGTCACAGATTTGCATTGGACACTGAAGTGCAGTACGCGGTTACACTAATTTGCAGCAACAACCATGGGACTTCTATGTGTGAATTCACCTGGCTCTTTTTCAGTGGGAGAGATGCTTCAATGCTGGTGGAGACTTATTTTTGACATGAAAGTAAGACTTTTACCAGATAATCCCCTTGGCTCAGTTTCATTAAGTAGTCCTCATAGCAAAAAGGATTTGCTACAACGCGTGTTTTGACCATGCTTCCAACAGTTTTTATTTAGTCGCGATTCCTTTATGAAAAACATGACAGTTTTTGTAACCACCAACTGCTGACTATTATGTAAGTTTTAACTCACTTAATGATGCACAGACACTCAATTTTCTTTTGCATTCCTTGTAAGGAGACAACCATATATACTCACGTAAGTGGTAGGCAACAACATTATGACCATCTAGTTCCCGTGAGCTTACATTTCCATTACAATAGATTGATGAAGCAGCTACAACTGGAGGAGTATGATTTCTTTAGAAAAAACACATACACAGTCTTTGTCAACCTCCATTTCTTTTGGGTACAATGAAGTAGAAATTTGGATACAGCTGAGAAAACAGGGTTAGTAGTACTGCTAACAAGCAAGTGAATCATCAGTTATGTGCACAAAACCACATAGACACAACAAGTGAGTAGGTTAGTTTACAAAGTGAGGGGGCTAGAAAGCAGACACCAGAAAGAACAAAATATTAAGAAAAACAGTCAACCCCTGATAATATTGTACTACGCAGAAGAACAAGGTTTTTTTGTTTTACCAGTCTCCATCTAATGCGAAACCTCGATTTTATGTTCAGTCATCTTAATGTTTCCAGCCAGCATTTAAANTTCACATTTCTCTGAGCCCAAGGAAAACAACAAGCTAAGTGAAGCACTTCACCCCTTATTTAACATTTATATTTTCCCATGGTTTATACATCTGTAAACCTAAGTTCAAAACAAAGTGACACTACACAACTAAAATTTAGAGTTGTGCAAACAGTATGAAACTTCTAATCATTTTTGTTGTTTATATTGATTCCAAGCATATTTTTTTTACCCCAATTTAATTTACAGGATGTCCAAAATACCTGCATATACTTTACTACCTGGATTCAATGTGGTAAAATATGAGAAAATGTACAGTAACATTTTTCCTCCGATGCTTCCGTTTCTCGTTAATGTATTTTCAATAAATTAGGAATGAGTTAGGAGAGCGTCCGTTCAACTATTGTTGCCGTTTCTTTTTTTTTTTTATTTATTTATTTTTTTATTAAAATTAAAATAAAATAGAGTTCACAAACGATTTATTTTTGTTTCTAATTATTTTTCGAACTGAAAAACACATCTACAAGTTAGTAATCAAATAAATAACATGATGGAAAATGTGTTTGTTTTGACTACTTTTAGAGGTCGTACCAACTGTTGTTCAGATATAACACGGAGTTTTGAGAGGTTCAATGTGGCGAAAATGCCAGTTATATTTAGTCTTACTGATACACATTAAATCACTATGGTGTAATTAAATTTAGGGTACCAGTCTGAAGGTTTATTTCAGTTAAATACAAGCCGAAATATTCACAAATCCTTTGCGGAAACATGGCCACATTGTAGTGCTTTTAGGTTGGCACGACTTGTTCAGCTGCAATAGCATAACCAACTCATGTGGTTTTAACTAAGATCAAAGCTTCTGAATTCAAGTGATAGCTTGTGTGGAGCGTTTACGATGTAGCATTGCTACAGCAGCGCCATCTGTTCACTGGGAACGAAAGCATCCCCAGACCCAGTTAACAGCACAATTATCTGTAAATTTCTCTCTCAAATGTTTAGTAACCTCTACGTTTCTTTGTAGAAAATGAACATAGGGTTTTTAATTCATCAGAAAATATGTTTTAGAGCCCAGATGCTCGCACAGACACCACACAAATTTAAAATTAAGGGTGCAGAGTCATAGCGTTGTTACAAGACTAGCGCAAAACAGGGCTATATTGAATAGACAATATGTCCTATATTAGCGCAGGAAACCTGGTAATTTGTAAACTTTTTCGCAACTTTTGTTTTACATATGTAAGCCCCATAATACACATCAAGTGCGATCAAAATTATTTTAAGAAATTCAAATATATATATATTAAAAAATGCACAGGACAATAAACGCTAGACTACACAAAATAAATATGCACTGGAGGCAATTAAAATGTCACTACATACTTTTCTGTTATTTTACCTACTGAATATATCCCATAAATGCCAGGCAACTATTATGGGACATCCATGTATGCACTGAGTCAAGAATTCTAATTAATACAGTGAATTACTTATGGACATCAATGTTTATTATCAGGCTGTGCTAAAAAAAATACCCTGAATTTAGGCTTCCCATTTAATAAATTTTATACTACAATCTTAGTAAGAACATAAAACTGCAGTTCCACTATACCGTGTAATCTGCAGCCTCGAGATGTCATCACTGTCAAGTAAACACACACTGCATACTACACACAAGATAGGACTGATAAAACAAAGTTGAAAAGTAGTGAAAAGCTGCAAGTTAGACAACAACAGTATACACTTATGGTTAGTAGTTATGTTCATGCCTTATACTGGAATGAGTTAAAGCTGCATATGTTTCTATTTAAACTGTTAATTATGATGTGAACAGAGCCTTACAGGTCTAAGACATGAGGTGTAAAATGTAGCTTATGTGGTTTTCTCTTTTGACAGTATTTAAAGTCTCGTCACTAAAAAGCATTACACGAGATTCCATCGCCTCTGAACCACGTTCTTCTGAGAACCGACATCAACAACTGAACTCAGTGCCAGTATATATGTTTCTTTATTAAATGAAGACATAATGACATTTCACTTTTGGCTAACCAAAAAATGAGTTTGAGATCAATCATTCTTGTACTTTACATTCCATACACTGGACACACACACTGTCAGCAAAAGAAAACAGCAAAAATTAAAACGTAATTACGGTATACATACCACACAAAGATGTGCAAAATATCAAGAGAATATAAAGAAAATCATATGACTTCTCAAATAGCCTATAGTGTATGTACCAGTGGCATAGTTTCAGTCTTGTATTAGGGAATGCTGAAATATTAGGTCAGGGCAAAATCAAAATGTAATATTTTATTTTGTAATCCTGTACAAAATACAGTACAAAATATTTAAATAAAAGAGCAAATAAAAATAAAATTTCATTTGGCCTGATATTTGAGCTTATGAAAAATTGGCCTAACCGTTCTCAAACTCAAGTATCCATAATTGTGAATCAGATAGTAGGTCTTTTGCTTTTTAAATAGCACTGTTTCTTCAATGTAACATTCTTGCTTGGAACCTTTTGCAAATAATAAGTAAACTCCTCATCCAACATTCTTTCCACGACAAACATTTTAACCTTTCAATGAGCACTTTAAACAGCGTGTTTGTAAAGTTCCACCCCCTTGCAGATCTTGGAAANCGTTAGAAATTTGGAGAAACGGCGAAACACGTGGTCCATGATTTCGAGGGGCTGCTTTATCCATGACAAGATATTGACGCAGGGCCCCGCAGGGACGGCCCAACGCGAAAAATTTAAATGGAAAGGGGGGTCGTGCGATACATCATGTGAAAGGTCTAATCGAGACGAGTAAATCAAAAAAAATTGTTTGCTACGACGTTCATTTTCAAAATGGCGGCTGGTCAAAGTTGGAAATTGAATTTTAAAAACCTTTATTANCCAGGTTTATGAAGTTGCAGAGAGTAGGGTAGTATCAAATCCGAGAATATCNGCTGCAGCCGAATAAATGACCTCGAAAGATTCATCCTATTTTCTTGTAATTTTATTCGGTTTTAAAAGTTNAATGTACAAAANCAGTCTACAATCTTACCTTTAATTGAGGAGGTGTTAGAATTGAGCCCCATTTGCCTTCTGACAGATTTGATACTACCCTACTCACTGCAACTTCATAAACCTGAATAATAAAGGTTTGTTTTAAATTCAGTTTCCAACTTTGACTGGCCGCCATTTTGAAAATGAGCGTCGTAGTAAATATTTTTTGTTTTCATTTATTCGTCTCGATTAGACCTTTCACATGATATATCACACGATCCCCCTTTCCATTTAAATTTTTCGCATTGGGCCGCAGCCCGGGTCCCTGCGGGGCCCCGCGTCAATATCTCGTCACGGATAAAGCAGCCCCTCGAAATCATGGACCATGTGTTTCACCGTTTCTCCAAATTTCTAACGGTTTCCAAGATCTGCAGGGGAAGGGGGGACTTTACAAACACCCTGTATACACAAGAAATAACAACAGAGGATGACTGACACGCTCGTGCAATGCGAATACCTTTTCCAGGAAAGCTAAGGGACTGAGGGAGTACACAATCGTACCTCGGCACGGACACCACGCAGCGATCACCGTTTATTCAGTCGTGCGCAGTAACATAAATCCCAGGCTCCTCTAAAGGCAACCAGATGCCACACGGAGTCAGCGTTGACTGGCCTACCTTGCTGTCTTGTCCTTCATTTTATTACAATTGTTCTTATGTCAGATGTATGTGTAAGAAAACATGACCCCTTTTCAAGTAGGGAACGCTTCGCATACCAGCATTTCCCCACACTACGCCACTGGTATGTCCTAATTATATATGTATGTAAATGTGACAGATTATATGTATATTCAAACTACCTTGACAGATTTGGGATCTATGATGGTTAGCTGGTGGTGAATGTGGAACAACATCAATCCCTTACCTCAGAGGGCAGACATTCAACACCCCTTAATAGGTACTGAATGGGATCTCACTGATTTGAAACTACTTGGCTATCCTAATGTACAGTATTTCTACTAGTTTTGAGTATCACTTCAACATGTCCAGAAAGATGACACTATAATAATGCCCCCCCTCCCTTTACACAAGGAGCCAAAGTCAGCAAACACATTTATGAAAAAAAAAAATTGCACACTAATCACCTAGCCATGTAAACTAACCACTGCTTAGCAGTCTATGTAATTTGTAGTAGCAGACACCCATAACGGGCAATAATTTCCAGTCCATAACACACTAATCCTCTCAAATGACATCTGCACATTTTCCTTCTGTACAGGTTTATATTTGGAAACCACAGCACAGTTAATAACAAGGGCTTGATTCAGTGTCCAACTGTGTTTCTGTCAAAAGTGATTACGTGGCACAAAATAAGTATACACCTATCCGATGAGTAGCACGTCACACACTGCAAGCAGCAAAACTACCACACGACTTCAGTGTGAACCCTTTCACTTAATTATACAGATTTTAAAATGAGCGGAAGGCAGCACTATCCAGGCTGAAAGTTGCACTTGGCTTGGTACTTCGGTGTGAAAGCCACCTAATGCCACAGTACTTGACAGCACTGCCACAGATTTTTACTCTAGCTTCAAACAACAGGTCCACAATTTATTGGTGTAACTGGAGTCTAAACTCTATGTTTTTGGTGCATAAAGCAAGCAAGTTGAAAAAAAAATATTTTACTATAATTTAATGCAAATAAAAATGACCAACCACTTCCATGTAATACAAACTCTATAATACAAATTCAGAAAAAAATGTCCTTAACAAAACAAAAGTGTTTTAACTAACTGATCAACCTATCGGTTTTAACAAGGTCTAAACGAAGAAGTGTCTATTCAGTATCCAATTTTTGGAAAGGGGAAAAAAACAAGCAAATTAGTAACAGAGAAAATAAAGTAATAAACACAAATGTGATACAAAACAGTGTTAATTTTTACTAACCCACTTACAAACAATTATTTTGGTGTTAAAAAATCTACTAGGAAATGGTGGCAAAAGTGGTGGGCTTTTCAAAATAGCATGCATACCCTCATTGGCACCTATACTGTTATACTCTGAATACACACGCCTATTATGTACGAACACAGGAAGGAATTTCAAGCAACAAAGCACACACAACCAGGAAAAAAAAAATGCGACTGCAAATAAAAAATGTATCAAGTAAGGAAAGCGAGTACGAGACAAAAACTACACCAAAACTAAAACAGAATAGGAAAATATAAAGTGAAATGGAGATGAACACCAAAGTGACTGATCTTAAACACAACAGTAACTTTAGTTCATTTTAAAAACACAAACTTTGCTTTGCCCTGCAAAAAGTGAAAACCCAATCTGAATTTACGAATCTTTACCCTGAATATTGAACTATGAACGTCTCAAAAATGTGCTAACAGTGAAACATTTTTTTTTATATTTTACATCAAACAAATGTGCAATAAATAGTTACACTTGTTTATGTAACATGTCTGAAGGTAAAATGTTTTATATCGATATCAACATTTCTAAAATTCCAAATAAATATGTACTGCACAAAATGCATCTTATGTCAGATCTTTATCTGGTCAATTGCACGTGCTTGTAAACCAATGCTCAGCCTAAACGCAAATTTTCCATACTATGTAGCTGGACATTATCCATTGTCTGGTTAGCTATGATTGCTACATTTTGAGCATCAGGCATCTTGAAATTGTTGCGGAGAATTCTTTGAAATTTCGACTCCGGCACCGAGATTTGAACCCATGATCTAGTCAAATACAAAAACTAGTCTATCACTTAACACACCCGAGTATTTAAGCTACATCATGAACAACAACGTAGTCTGTTGTACCCCTGACTAAAGGCACAGCAAAGATATATAATTTTCATTATTACCAATTACATCGCAATACAGATAGTACTTGTACATATAACATTACTGTTCTGTTTAAGATCTACCACATGTAAGTCTGTGTGTGTACCTGCAGTTTGGCATTAGATCCCGATTTTTCCTCCAATTGTCGCTGCAGCTCCGCAACGATGGCGTGACGGGAAGGGCGATGGTTGTGCCCACGCAAATTCCCACCGACCGAAGTGCCATTGCTTTCGGTATAGCTGGATGGCATCGACTCGTCTATGTAAAAGTCTGCCGTTAGAAATTCTTGCGAATTCCCTACACACCCGCACGACTCTACTGACGGAGATATCTGCTCTTCAATCACACCACCACTACCAACCTGCTGTAGATTGTGGCGAGTCTTGTCGACGGGAGAGTTGAGGTCACTGACGTCGCTTGAAGATTTGTGCTCCTCCTCCTGTGGCATGATATGGCATGTACTTTCCCCGTCGCTAGTGAACACTTCCCCGTCGATTTTTGACTCGTCTTCTTTGACTTCCTCTTCTTCGAAAGGAGGTGTTAAATTAACTGGACTCTGTCCAACTTTCTCAAATTCCTCCGTATCTGTTTCTGACTCTATTTCTCTGTAAAAAAGAAAGAACATTCCAGGTTAAAGTGAATGAATATTTACGTGATTACACGTAACACCAACAATAATAAACAAAAAACTTTTATATTATGTACAACATAATGTACTTTTATGAAATCTTATGTACACTTCAAAATGACTATTTCTACTTAGACTATGTAATCAGAAATCAGATTTATGTTTTAAAAGACCAGAGAATGCAAATCAGAAGTATTTGGAAGATTTTAGTGAAATGAAGAACATTACGTGCGATTCCTCAAACAGGACTACACAGCCGACACCCTCCTCACCATTTTTGTGAGTTAAATCCAAATATTATTTTGAATTTATTAACAAAACGCATTCTACAACATTCTGAAACCTTTAACTCTGCTAGTTTCAGGTGAAACGATTAAATCATTGTTAAGCTACAAGTGCTTACTGTGGCCTAAACAAGAAGGTGATAAGACACAAATATAAAAATAATTCATGTATATTAAATAAATTTACTTCATTAAACAATTTACATTAATTAAATTTACTTTTTTTAGCTTAATTCTGAGTACATCATATATTATTTTAGATTTTAGTTTGGAGCTCAAATACCTGGTGTTTCCAGACTTTTATATGGAATTGTATGGTAAATAACATAAGCATTTACAAACTTGAAAGCATTAATTTTAAGATTTTGTACATTTTCTAAAACCATAACCAGTCTCTACTTTAGGAGAAAATTTACTGTTCATATTTATACAATGTACAGTCAATAAAAATTTATAGTGCACAGTGACATACAATATTTATAAGGCCTGTTATTTCACTAAATATTAGCCTTGCACATACCCAGCACTATATCAGATACTTTCCCAACAACCTATACATTAAGAAAGGACTGAAAAAGGCACACAGTACTTACCTATCTTCTCTTAATGGAGGCACTCGTATCGGACCTGGTGGGCGGGGTGATAATGATTCCACACTTGATATTGGCTTCAGTTCACTAGTTAACGTATCTGTTTGCGACACTGTCTTCTGCTCAGAAGAAACATCATACTGCCAAATAAGACAAGGCAACTATCATTTCAGTACAATAACAAGTGGGTATAAAATGTCAGTTGTCAGTAAAACATCACCTATACATCGTCAAAGTAACAATAAGCAGATTAATCAAAAAATCTAGGCAATTACTACAAAACGTTTCTGTTCTGCACGAGAAAAAACATGATACAAGAGGGGCAGGGAAGAGAATGTTGGCTTCTCTTTGTTGTTAAGCCTCTCTCATCAATGATTATGTTAATCTTAGCCTCTCAATGTAAACACAGATTAGTTATGAAAGCTAACCTATACTATAGTAGTCTAGAATAAGTAGTATGCAAACCTCAAATTAACTTTTTGTCGCTATGCGGGTGCCAAAAGTTATAAACTTGTGATGGGAGGTGCTGCCATCTATTATCCATTTTTGTACATATTTCAATAGCAGGTGCTGTTTATTCTTAAAAAATAAGTTTAGCCTCATAATTACATATTTAATCACCATTTTTTGTCACATTAATGTACGTGTTTACATTCAGTGTTAACCTTATTTTATACAAAGGCCATTCGAATATTGAAATGTGACAATTTCATGAAGGAATATGATGAAATACGTACTGCATCAGATATTAGATGGCAGCACCTAACATCGTGTATTTATCAAATTTGGCATCCAAAACAGTCAAATTGTTTACCACGGTCGGGATAGGGCTTTTAACCATTACTTCTTCTAGGACACTGTACCTGTAGCCTACTATTGAAAATTTTTGTTAATTTGAAGTTGAGAGGAGCAAAATACAAGAGCTTCATACTAACACTTATAACAAGCTCATTTATTTCACAAGAAAATACTGTCAGTTAAAAAAACTTTTCTGAATGAAGTACGTTTCCATTATTTGGCTCAAAAACATAAGACAGCATAGAATGCAGATGCAATATTAGCAAAATAAAATAAGGAGGGGCGAGGGGGTGATCAATGATATTTCTTGGGCATAGAGTGTGAAAGGTAGTTAATATCAAGAGTACAGTGGCAGAGTTTATTCCCATCTAAAGGAGGAGGGAAAATAAAAATATATAAAATGGGGTACATTGATTATGACAACACAAACAGCAAAATTATATATTATTGATTTCCAAACATCTGTTTCTGTTATCTCATGTACCTTTCTTGGATATTATTTAAAATTCCCAAAAGAAATTAGGCAACAATGTAAACAATTCAATAAAACCAAACACAATTCTGGCATTCACACTTGGGGATGAATATTGTCTCAACTGACTACCATAACACATAAATTTATCTCTTTCTTTTAAAACAAATAAATTACGAAGGTGAATACTGGACTTACCACATGTGTACTGAAATAAGTTTTTAAAGAAAAATGGTTGTTTCAGTAAATTTAAAAACAGTGCACTTAATACCCCATTACTGTATACAATATTTTAGATATGCTTAACAAACTTCTCTTACTTAAAATTAATTTAGGTGTATAGAAGCTCTTATAATTTACAAAGTTCCACGAGGTCAGGAAGTTTTTTAAGGTGAAGAAACAAATGATAGTCCAAGAAATAAATGATAGTCCCTAACAGCAACTATCATATGTTGCTTCACTTCAAACACTTCCTGGCCTCGCAGCACTTCACGGACAGCGACGAGCTCAAATCAACGTTGAACAATGGCAGAGGACTTTTGGCCCTTAATTTCAAAATGACCCTCATGATATTATATACCCTCGTAATATTAAATACTTTCCTTCAAAATTTCCAGTTAACACTATGGTGAATTTTGTCCAATCTTCTTCAGCTCAAAGAAATAAATTTCGAACATGCATGAGGCAGGATGGCCTTAACAAATTTTAAAATAAAGTAAACAAACCATATAAAAAAAAAATCCAATAATTTAATGTTAGAAATGTGGGCTATGAAAACCTCTCCATCAAAGTGGTGTCATATCAAATAAAAATGTGACACCCACCACATATTATTTATTCCTAAGAAATACCATACCTGTGCAACTGCAACTTCTGTAAACAGGTCAATTATTGCAGTTACATCCAGAGACGTAAGATTAGCAGCTAAGACAGGAAGTTCTCTACGTAGTTGCTCAATATCATCAAGGTTAAGCTAAATATGGGGAAGAAAATTACATCTCAATGTAAAAAATTCTATACACACATTGATAATGTATACAAAAATATGATTTTCATCTGTAGAGGTTAAATACTATTTTACTAGTCGGACATAATTTGAATCACACTTGTTTTCACAAAAACCTAAAATACCCTTAATTGTTCCCAAAATTGGTATGTGTGAAAAATTATGCTGCTCAGTCTAGCTCCATCCCCTTATGGACATTAGCAAAAAGGTCCACTAAATATCTGCCAGTTTGCTCTTAGAATATTGCTTGCTATTGCTATTGGATTATGGTCCCACTGTTATGACATCTCAGGTCTAATGGAGACCCCATCCGCGTCGTAATGACGCTTCAGGATANCTGAATTTTGAATTTTGCCACTCAGCCGACACATAGCCGGAGGTGAGATCTTTTACATCGAACACTTATCGATCGGACCCGCCTTTAACGTGCCTCCCGGAACACGCCTACGATCATACCTTAGTGTGGAGTGCTTCACAGGCAGACTCGTAGGATAGCCCTTTTTTACCCAGGGCTAGGAGCCGGCCCCGGGATTTGAACCCGGGACCTCCCGATCAGGAGGCGAGCACTCTAACCACTAGGCCAACCTGTCGGTCTCTTAGAATATAATTTNTAAACTTCAAAGCCTCTTCATGCAATGTCTGAATGACATTTGCTTGCAACTAGCTGAGTGACCACTCAGAACCAGATCCAAGAAATTCTTGAAGAAAAATATATTTTCCACTCTTGATAGCAACATAAAATTGTGTCACTTTTTAATTTTCTGAATTTTAATAAACGACTGTCATAGAGTCAAGCAAGAGAAACAAAGTAGATAAATACCATCCGCAAAATGAAAGAACAATTTAAAGACACTACGTTCTAAAATAATATAATACTGTGATGGTCTAACGGAAACCCCATCTAAATTGCAGCGATGCTTCAAGATAATAGAATTTTGTCACTCATTCAATGTAATTAGCTCAAAATCAAGTATGTAGTTGCAAAACAATTTAACTCTTCTCTTGTGAATGTTAGAGAAACCATAAATCTTCTTGCATTGAGCTGAAGTGCCACCTGGAAGTCTTCAAAGGACAAGAAACATAAATATTTATTAGAATAGATCACAAATAAGAGTACCTCAATTCAAAACTATTACACAATAAGCTAAGTTTTATACAGGATGTCCCAAAAATACACGGCAAAACTTGGGGAGTACATTCCCCAAACCTAGACAAGAAAAGCATGTCATATAAACATATGTCCGGAAATGCCTCGTTTATATAAGTTATAACTCACACTTCACACCAAATGCTCAAAATGTCCTCCACCTGCTTCAATGCATTTTTTATCTGTGGGAACACTTAAAATCCCTAGTTTATGCTACTGAAATTTCAAATTCAAAACCGCAAAAACCATTCACAACCATCTTGGGACCTTTGTANGGGTGTGACAGTCCATGATCCGATGTGTCCCTGCGTGCATTGAAGCAGGTGGAGGACATTTTGAGTATTTGGTGTGAAGTGCAAGTAGATAACAATTGAACTGAAGATACATTAAATTAGTCATGTGTAAGCGTAAATGTATTCTGTCAATTTGAAATAAAATGTGACATCTGTTTGAAGGAAGAAATTACATCTGTGTTTTTTTCCTAGAATATCATCTTTAGATTATAACTTATAAAACAAAGCATTTCTTGACACATGTTTATGATTTTTTTTTCTTGTCTAGGTGTGGGGAATATATTCCCAAAGTTTTGGCATGTACTTTTGGGACACCCTGTATATGAAACCATTATTAAACAAAAAAAAGCCAGGCAAAAATAAAAATAACGAGATTTTTTTAAGTCATTCAATTTTTGTTACGGTCTCTCTTTATGGTAAATATACATGTGCTGTGCTCCTATCGAAAGACAATATGACACAAGAGAGAAATGTGATGCTGAAACAAATGACGATGATATATTTATTACCTTTGGCAGTTCACAATCAAAAGACTGAGGAGGATGAAGTGCAAATGGTGGAGGCAGATCTTCCATTCCTGGAAAAAGTGAAGCCAGAAAGTGTCCATCTAACTGCAATCCAAATTCCTTTCGTAGAGATACTTCTAAACTATGGGCTGCTAGTTGCTGTTCGGCTAATCCTGATGCCCACTGACAGAAAAGACAGAAAATTTTTTGTTTATTTTTACGAAAAAAAAAAAAGAATTTGAATCAATCAGGCATATTCTGTACTAGTTTTATTAAAAGAAAAAGCTATAATTATAGTCCACATTAATAATTATTGTAGAGGTGTACCATCAAGGAGAAATAGCAAATATGAGAAAAATGATGTCGTCAATATAAAAACAGATAATAATTATGAGCATAAAAAACAAAGAGTTTTACAAATGGATACATAACATGAAAGATGTCCAAATGTACTTGAAAAATCTTGCCCCTTATGGGACTTGAATTCAGGACTTTTCAAACCAATTCCCCAGCTCATGCTGCCAATATTTCATGCATCAGACCACTCAAGTGGTCGAAGATGTAAAAAAATCATCCAACACGAGCTAGAGAATAGAATCCGAAGGTCCAGACTCATAAAAGAATAAAGTCATTATCATGCTCGAATGGGTGGTTTATTAACAATTACGGCGAGCAACTGCCGAGTGTACTCTTTTTATACGACTCAAGTCGTTATCTTCAGATCCTACAAAAATCATACCCTCCTATTGTAAGAATTGTTTGCAAAAATCAGTTGGAATTTAAAAGTTAATGCTGCAAGTATGATAAGAAACTTGTGTTTTATTTATACATGTTATCATGTTGTAAGTAAATATTTAATTAATATTCAATTCAGTCAGCTGACATACAAATTTTACAGCTTTTGACATACACATAAACTTTACAAGTAAAATTCCGTAAAAAGCTGCATAGAAATAAAACTCAATTCTCAGCTAATGCATGTGAAGAAAACATGTAATGTAGCGACACAATTCACACAAACCTTTAAAAATTTTCCTGAAAAATGCCTTCTCCTAACAACTTCAGCAACAGATGTCAGGTATACTCTAGGAGCTCGATGAATTTGTTCTATTATGCCTAAATGTTGCCGTAGCCGACGCATATTCTCGTGGTAAATAAATAACTTACTAGTCATGTCACTTAGGCCGTTTTCAACAAACACAATCCACCTGAAAGTGATAACACACAATTAGAATGTGCACACAATACACCTGCACTAAAATTCTATACCTTAATTAACTATTCAACGAGCAAACATACATGGTTTAAAATTACAGTGGGGGCTAAACTTAATGTTCACTATATCTATAAGCTTAACACTAAGTCACTTGTATACATTAGGTAGCTCCATTTTTAAGTAAGTTGTGCTGCCAATGTGAAGTGGCTAAATTTTAATTGTTTATAGAGTAAGATTTTATCTCATGCTAAGGAATGAACTATAATTGCCATTGCAACATCCGACATAACAAAACAAAAACAAATGTTTTTTGTATTGCTACCCAAAATTTTTTAACAAGTTTGCATATTATGATAGTGATTTTAAAATGGAAAACCAGAATTGGCTTTATGCAAAGCAATTGAAGGACCTGGGTCGACTAACGACTTAACTTCAAAAACATGGTTATGAGGAAACTGAAACATCATGGCTAACAACTTGTAACATGCTTCCACTTTAACATCTCTCTTGACACCTAGGAGTGAGCTAAAAGAACTAAATTATGAAACACAGTGTTCAGATTTAAAATATGTAATGGGAGCAATAAAAATTTAAGNGTAAGTCGTTAGTCCACCTATGTCCTTCAATTATTAATGCAGTACAAATNTCACAATCAGATTATAAAGATTTCACATAAATATGCAATTGAGACAGACNCTGCAGAATTGACTCATAAGTCTGGAAAAAATACCAGATCAGTTCACGCTGAAACATGATTAGGGAAACAAAGTATAGTAATGTAGAAGATACAGTATGTTGTTTTGTTTATTGCTTGAGGCATAGGAAATGCATGCATTTACTTAAGCTACATCTGAACCATGTCTCTTTGAGAGAAAGCCCCCATTAAAAAAAAAGTATGGTTAAGTATACATGCACAAAAACTGATATATAATCAGGAATGGGTGATGTACTCATGCAAGCAACTGAACTAGCTTCATTCAGCTCACTAGATTTAACGAGACAAGAAGAGATATCTTACTTTAGTCGATGATACAAATTTTCCGAAAGCTCCAATTTTGCTTTGGTGCATCTCCGACGAATATCACGTATGTGCTGGTAGTTTCTTAGCATCACTTGTAACTGACGTCGATGGGAGGCACAGAGATCAGGAAGAATACTGGGATCACCAAGGTTGCTGGCTCGGGCTTGGTTTTGCACAAATGACTGAAAAATGCAAGAAATGTAAATATTCTTCATGTGAAAGGAGCTTATTAAATATAACTCTCATTTGGAAATGACAAACATAAGATAAAACGTGATTTGTCTTGCTAGGAAAGTCTACCAAGTTCCATCTCTGTATTTTAAAGTATCACGTACTGTCTGAACAGGTGAGACATGTAATGTCCCCTTGTTGTTCAAGCTTAAAATGGTTAGTCTGCCGTACTACTCATATTTCAGTTCTAAAATTTTCACAATCCTTTGCCCAAATTCAAGTCTGAGAAAGTTATTGTCAAATTTCTATTAAAGAGTGAAGTTTCTTTTTTTCATAAAGACACTTATGATAAAAGTAATTGGTTTTTATTTTGTTTTCCCACAACATTTAGATTCCTTTACTGAAATAGTTTTCAAATGATTAAAACAATACTGAAATGGTGCAATTAAAACATGTTTATGTTTTCAGTTTATAATAAAATGCTTTCAGTTACAATTTACGCTTTTGAAACATACACCGCAGCTAGGTTACCGTGGTGACCAAACATAGTCATTAATCTTGAGAAAACAGACACAAAGCACAGGGAATTCAGTCAGAATGGTCATATTTATTAACAGAACCTTCAACACGAAATTAATCCAAAACCTCATCAAAATGCACATCCATCCCACATCTCAATCAATTAATAAGCCCCATAAAGTAATTTTAATTATTGTCCGACAAAAACTTCACGAAGGCACTTCACTGTCTTAAAAGGAACAAGTCTAGTCTTTTCAAAATTTCCCTTCGAGCTCGGGTTAATTAATTTATTAATTGGTTAGATCTTATTGGTTTTGCAGCTGTAGCTTAGTTCTGTGGACTTTTAAGNTTAGTATAATCGTTTTATTGCCCCAATTTTTATTTAGGTACTCCAAATATTGCAAGTAACGAAAGCCAGTTTAAGATAATTTGATTTAGGTTATTCATTCGAAATTAGGCTTACCTGGACATAATATGGTGCACTATATGACTTGAGTTACTTTTGGCATTTCTTTCTTAATTCCTAATACATTTCAATTGTAGTCATTCGGATTTTAATTGTTGTTTCGGAAAATACACGACAGAGTTTTTAATCACGTTCACTCTTCGGCTCACATTGCCCTTTTTAAAACACATGTATCTCGACTAGGATACCTTGGTGATCAAACATAGTCATTAAAATTGAAGATTCAGAAACAAATTCACGGGAGAATTTAGTCCGAAACTGTTATGTATTGACAAGAACACACAATGGCTCAAAACTTTCCACCCACATAAAATTACACATCCATCCCCAACATCCACTTACAACCCCAAGAAATAAACCCCGAAATTATTCATGTCTTTAAAACCATGCATGGAGAATTTTATAATTAATTTAGTACAGGCACTTCTCATTGGATCATACGAAATTACGTAAAGTTTATTTGAACTTTCCCTTCAAGCTCGGGTTAATTTAATTTGTTAAATGGACAGGTCTTACTGGTTTTTGCAGCTGTAGTCATTCGATGACATCTGACTTTTAATTTAGTCGAACTATTCCCAATATTAGGATATGTAGCCAAAACATGGTGATCTACGAAAGCAAGGGTGAATTTATTTGATATTGGCTGATCATTCGAACGTTAGGCTTAACGGTACATAACTACCTATGTCCTTTCACCCTGATTGACTTTTTACGACTCTCGTCTCTTCACACGACATTTCTAATTATCGTTCTTGGCTTCTGCATTGTTGAGCTCATAACACGATGTCTTTGCAGTTTTGGCTACCGGTTAAATACTTGCACCTTCAANTCACGCGTAATAAAATAGTTCGTAGCTTAATATCGTTATTACGTCTTTTAGTTTCTTCCTTCTTCTTTGATAATTATAGTTCTTTTGATATGTCCATTCTCCATTAAATATATCTGTTGAATTCACTTAAGTTTTTGAAGCCTGATCGGAAGGTTCCGGGTTCAAACCCCGGGGCTGACTCCTAGCCCTGGGTAAAAAGGGTTATCCTAATAGTCTGCCTGTGAAGCACTCCACACTAAGTTATGATCGTAGGCGTGTTCCGGGAGGCACGTTAAAGGCGGGTCCCATCGATAAGTGTTCGA
>KZ880709.1:9906-20939 GCA_003456935.1 Machilis hrabei
GTTCCACTACCCCACTGACATGGTTGTCTCAACCAGCTACTGGGTAAAACCAAAATCAACCCTGAAAGCTGGTTGGTGCAACTTGCTATTTTTTTCCGTGTAGAAAATAATATTTATTATTAGTTTCTAAGGCGTATGTATAACGATTTAGTAAATTTGTGTTTTACAATTTGTGAAGTATTAAACATGAGGAAATCATCTTGACACTATTTCTATTACAAAATACTATGTTGAATCTGTAATATAATCGTTTTACATAAGTATATTATTTTGTAGTACTCTAGATTCTTTTTTATACAGACAAGCCTTTTTAGACAAAATACAAACGGATCAGGGTATACGATTGTTTGAACTTTCTCCAACACGCTCGTTAACAAAAACCCTACAAAATCCTAAACGTTTCGGATTTAGTTTATACTTTTTTTTAAAAAATCCAAGTTGAATGTAGACCAAGTGTCAAAAGACAGAAAAAAATATTATTTTCATACAAATATTGTTAAAACCACTTTATCACGAGTAATAAAACATTTTTGTTTAGTTATTTATAAACGTGCAAGTTATTCCTACTTTAATTAAATACAAAAAAAATAGTATTATTATTAAATCCTTTTAAAGTTCGAGTTAATAAAGGGAAAATTACTCGCTGTATTATCTGGTATTACATAAAATTAAGTGTGAGAAATCTAGAGTTTTTTCAAGAGTGAAAACAAAAGGACAAAGCGAGTAAAAATAGTTCTGAGGGAAATGCTAATTGAATAAAATGGCCCTCAAAATGTAAATATCATCAATGGAATTCAGGTTTTTGCTACGCGAAAACAAAACGTACACTTCACGCAAACATACCGACCAAACTGCTAAAATTTGCAAATTAGGACAATCTCTCGATGTTTCCACTACGCGAGGCCAAGAGTACAGCGGACTCATAAATACTGTTTAAACGGTAGACCCCTATTACACAATAAAACAGTTTCTCTTAATAACATCATCATTGTACATTTTTACCCACGAAATATTATTTCTGTCTTACTTTCTCATTACTTTATATCTTAACAACACACGTTAAACAAACCTTAAAACTACACGTGTATTACCAAATAGGGTGATACCTTAAATAGAGACCATTTAAGGCAGAGACTGGCAGACATTGTAATCAAATAGGTGCTAGAAAGTCAGTTGACACTTACCGTATTATACAGAACTGTGCATATTAAAGTCAGGTACAACTTACAATGCATCTACTACAAGACTGTACTTAATTATAAATAGTAATTAACAATTTTATNCTAGTAGTTACAGTATGTACCTTTCTTGTTCGTACACCATATAGTTTCGTATTAAAACGCTAGTTGTACTGCAGATGTAAAAAAATAAATTCATAGAAATATATTATAATGTAAACAACTTTATAAAGAATATATAATGTGGATAAATATTGTGGAAGAATAATATATGAGCTATGTAAACATTAATAATCACATAAGTACTTAAAATGATGTGCCTTTTGTGTTGATACACTTGAGTAATGAATTGTCGATTGCAGCGGTATTTGTTTTTTTCAGTGTTGTCTTTTGTGTTCACGTGCAGCTAGAGTTGACATGACGCTCCCATTCCTTTTACTTGTTCAGTTAGTTGTCTTCAATATGGAGAAGTGGAAAGATTAAAGTAGTGATTTAAAGGAAGTGATACTGAACTTGGCTCTAAAGGGCTATAGTTTAAGAATAATAGGCTCATTGGTCAACAAATCACATTGTACAATGCAGAGTGTGGTCAATAAATTCAAGTATCAAGGTACAACAGCAATTTGCCTAAACAATCTAAGAGAAGAAATAACGTTTTGTTGTAAAGCAGATGAGGCATGACCCAAGATTAAGTGTACCTAAATTGCGTCCTATTGTACAACAGGCAACAGGTAAAACTGTGTGTATTACGACTATCCGTNGTGTATTGTATAGAGCAGGGTACTGCGGTCGAAAGTTTAGAAAGAGGCCATCTGTTGGTGCAAAGAATCGGGCTCTCATACTAATATTTGCCAAGGAACACGTAAATGATAGTCAACAGTTGTGGGACAAAGTAATGTGGTCGGATTAAACAGAAATAAACATATTTGGTTCCGATGGCATCCATAGTGTTTGGAGAAAAGCAAATGCTGACAACGAAGAAGACATGCAGGCCCAAATCATTATGGTGCCACCACCATATTTCACTGTGGAAAGTGTGTTGGCCACTTCGTTGTCAGCATTTACTTTTCTCCACAGTCTATGGATGCCATCGAACCCAAATATGTGTTTTTTTGTTTAATCCAACAATATTACTTTGTCCCACAACTGTTGACTGTCATTTACGTGTTCCTTGGCAAATTTTAGTCTGAGATACCGATTCTTTGCACTAACATATTACCTCTTTCTTAGTCTTCGACCATGGTACCCTGCTCTATACAATACACGACGGATTGTCATATTACACACAGTTTTACCTGTTGCCTGTTGTACAATAGGACGCAATTTAGGTACACTTAATCTTGGGTCATGCCTCATCTGCTTCACAACAAAATGTTATTTCTTCTCTTAGATTGTCTAGGCAAATTGGCTGTTGTACCCTGATACTAGAATTTATTGACCACACTCTGCATTGTACAATGTGATTTGTTGACCAATGAGCCTATTATTCTTAAACTATAGCCTTTTAGAGCCAAGTTCAGTATCACTTCCTTTAAATCACTACTTTAATCTTTCCACTTCTCCATATTGAAGACAACTAACTGAACAAGTAAAAGGAATGGGAGCGTCATGTCAACTATAGCTGAACGTAAACACAAAAGACAACACTGAAAAAACAAATACCGCTGCAATCGACAATTCATTACTCAAGTGTATCAACACAAAAGGCACATCATTTTAAGTACTTATGTGATTGTTAATTTTTATGTAGCTCATATATTATTCTTCCACAATATTTATCCACATTATATATTCTTTATAAAGTTGTTTACATTATAATATATTTCTATGAATTTATTTTTTTACATCTGCAGTACAACTAGCGTTTTAATACGAAACTATATGGTGTANTTTATAAAGTTGTTTACATTATAATATATTTCTATGAATTTATTTTTTTACATCTGCAGTACAACTAGCGTTTTAATACGAAACTATATGGTGTAGGAACAAGAAAGGTACATACTGTATACGAGACCAGTAAGTACATACAATTTTAAATTATTGTTAATTAATTAATTAATAGGATATATGTTACCATGTTTAAACTAGCCTACACTTTTTCAAAGTCAACAGCTTGCATAATTGTAACTCGCCTACTTTGACGCTCCAAATTGAATGTTGATATTCTGACAATTCTCGGAACTTAAACGAACATTTATATAATCATTTTTCCCCATCGGACGTATTATCAGAATTATTTTTGGGTAATGGAACCTCGCCATTCAAAACACGACTTGTATTTCTTAACGATTCTCCATCTATTAGTTAATACGCATTAACACCTACAATTTATAAATTCAAACCCTACGTATTACTGAAAGTAAACATATTATTCCCAAATTTTAAACACTTACCGTCTATACTACGGTGATCTGAGCGACCCATTATAGTTTTATCATTACATCCTGCCTTTGTAAGTCAGAATATAAATGGATATCCTCCATAGTTATATATAATTACGTATTTATAACACTAATGTACAGAAACACGTCCATTATTTCGAAAATAATTTCACACGCGAAACCACCCAGAACAATCACAGTAATGCATCACAGGTCCATGAAACAACAACTCAACTCATCAAAAGTCGACTCAACGCTAATTCCAAACACCGCTGCTGTCAGGTGTGACGTAGTACTACATTTTCACGCCATGAATTATACGTATTAAATAATTTGGCGATGTTTTCAGTTCACGAAACGATAATTCATAACTATTGTTTAGATTGCCTTATCTTGATAATTTAAGTTACTTAATGTCCTTTAACGTTGATGTCGGTGTAAGAAGAACTTAATAAAAGGTTTGATATTATAGTGATTTCGGGTGTAGCCCTCTATCACTAAGATATCAAACCTTTTATGAAGGTATTTTTAGAAAGACACCAACGTTACAGGACAGTAGCTTATAATAAACTTCGCAATGTTCTCCTTTTTTCAACCTTAAAATAAGATCGTATGACGAACTAACTAAAACGTGGATTGATCAGATCACTGAAAAAGTTTATTATTATTATTGAGAATATGCATGAACTTAATGTGACTTAAAAAGGTTTTACTCTACAAATGTCGATCCGATATAGCAAATCTGTTAATCAGCATAAAGTACTACAAAGCGTTAAGTTATAGGCTATGGGTGAATCTCACGTCAGGAGGGAAAACTGGGCTTGTAATGTACAACATAATTTACAAAGATATCAACTGTAAAAAAAAAATTCGCACGTGGTTAAGTTACGACATAAAATAAAACCATATAATCACATTGCAAAACCACAACACGAGGCAACTATTTTTTTTTAACTATGAACGATATTGACATGTTTACAATAAATTAGTTTAATTCAAAAGAAGTTTCAAACAAATTGGTTTAGTGATGAATAAAGTAGTTTGAGCGTTATATTTGTAGCAAAATTTAATTGGAATATTTATGAATCGCACTTCCATGTTTCGTTACTTCGAATAATAAAATAGCCACAGCTGGTACATCAAATAAATATAATTGGAACAATATACTCTCGTTGCTATTTCTGTAATCATATACAAATAATTACTTTATTTTTATTCATTAAACATTATACAAGTATTAGCACAATTACTATGCAGGGGCCCATAATATTTTACGTGCAACATTAATAAAATGTAATAAATTGTTTTAACATAAATTCCATGGTTAGAAACGTTTTTAAAGCAGATGCAGTTTACTGAATACAAGTCTGAAACAGTGTGTCTAAAGCCCAGTTATAGTTAAACTACAAACTTAAAGACCAACAATAGTAGGTAAGTTTAAAATTTGGTTCTGGGTACATTGTAGACTTCAAGGATGAACTGGGTCAAAACAGAAACAAAGTTTTGTATTTATTTTTTCTAATTCAAGTTTTATAAAATTTACAACTTTTGAAGAAAATAAATTCTTAGTATTATCAAAATGTTTTCATCTTTTGTGTGACATAGCCTATTTACCTGATTGTAAAACAATATTCATATAGCAGTTAAAGAAACAAACACGTTGCTTATGTTTTTACTTTTGTAACTTTAATGTTAACGTTGTTTTAAACATTGTTATAAATGTTCACATAAAGAAATTGAAGGGTCGTTAAAAATGTTTCAGTTATTGTTTTAAAAATTGTTAAAAATGTCCAGATTAAAAGATCGTGGAAAACTGAGCTTACTATTTCTGAAAGTGGACCAAAAATATAAAAACTACACTTTCATTAAATAAATACGTGATAGTTTTATTGATTTTTAAATAACCTAATATCTAAAAAATATTGAAAAAAAATATGACTTTGCTGACCAATATTGAACGTATTTAAACAGCCTATGGAAAAAATTACTCATTATCGAAATATTGTTATTTAATTAAATTATAGATTTTAGATGCAATCCATATAGTTTCTATCCCCTTTAAAAGGCTTCTTTCTTAACGTTACCCTATTGTGCCTCTCGTTCACACGCCTGTGAAGGTACATACACATTTACGCATTTTTACACTTGAGAACAGTAAGTAGTCAGACGAGGATGTTATGTAACCATTTTTTTTACTGGAATCCAGAATTTACTTCCCGTTGTTGATGAATTAAAGGTATACTATTCGTACGTGTTTTCATTCGACATGTAAAGATTTTAAAATTCACTATTTCTCGACTTGGTTGGCTGTTTATTTAAAAAAATTTTGGGTAAGGTAATACGAAAACATTTTTTTAAAACTGTAAATCACATAATGGTTTAAAGTAGTGGTGGGTCGAAGGTTCNTCTGTCGAACCGAACCGAACCGAACCCTAAGAGTTCGGTTCGGGTTCGAAATCGAACTTTTTAGTAAGTTCGGTTCGGGTTCGCGAACTTTTGCGAACCCGGGTTCAAATTTTAATANTTTACAAAGGAACTTTTTGTTAGTGGTGGGTCGAAGGTTCGTCTGTCGAACCGAACCGAACCGAACCCTAAGNGTTCGGTTCGGGTTCGAAATCGAACTTTTTAGTAAGTTCGGTTCGGGTTCGCGAACTTTTGCGAACCCGGGTTCAAATTTTAATANTTTACAAAGGAACTTTTTGTTAGTGGTGGGTCGAAGGTTCGTCTGTCGAACCNAANCGAACCGAACCCTAAGGGTTCGGTTTGGGTTCAAAAGTTGAACTTTTTGGTAAGTTCGGTTCGGTTTCGGTTCGGATGCAAAAACCAGGGTTCGACCCACCCCTAGTTTAAANTAATAGCTGAGAACATAGCCAATATATGTGTGTGCATACAGTAGGTGACAAATATTTTTTTTCTAATATCCTCACAAAATGTTAGTGTATTCAATGATTCGTGTATCCAGATATACAGATAACACATAAAATATTAATTTATATATACTGGGTGGTCCAAAAGTCCCGGAACGGTTAAATATCTTGAGAAATACATATTGAATCGGAAAAGGAAAAAATACGTATTTAATATTTTCAAAAAAGCTATCGAATGATATCACATATGACTCTCCACCCCCGCACCCTGGGGGTGGGGTGGGGGCAACTGTGAAATTTTACATAAAAAACCCCATTTGTTATTACAGATTTGGATTGTACGTTACAAAATACGTAAGTTTTATTCAAAACATTTTTTTTTATTTTTTAAACTTGGTTCTAAAATCGCAGCAATAAAGATTTTGTCGCTTTTCTTGTAAAATACACATCGAAGCGTAAAAAGGAAAAAATATTACGTGGTTAATATTTTCAAAAAGCTGTTTAATNTATATACACATAAAGTCGTGACATCATATCCTATCAGATGTCAAGGCAATTTACCNTCTTTCTTTCTGCACAGGTGAACTGCGTAATGGGTTTCTTGGCATCTTGTACCCTGGCGGGGAAAGACCGTAATAACTTTTTTTTTTGTTCAGAATTTCTTGAAACTTGGTGATAATTAATAAATTATGTCATATTAGATATCTCTAATACGTAACTTTTCGAATTAGAATTTGATAATTATTGGCCGCAGTAATAGATATGATAGATATTTTGGGATTTGTTATGCAATAACATTAAAGGATGTTAATACTTATTTAATATCAGTACATACCGAAATAAACTTGCCTGTTTTCTTCTGATGGTTAGAATTAACATACATATTTTTTTTTACAAAACAAAGTGTGTTATAGTAATTTGGTAACTATGATAACTGTCAGAGGTTGACAAACTTGAATATTGGTAATATGGCTACAGAGGTACAGTACCAGCATCGATTCTGTCATATTCAAACGAAGCGTAGCACGAAATTTCGTTTCGCTTAAAACGCAAATTTTCGTTCACTTACCAAGCTTCGAAAAATTAAATTCGCCTGAAAGACGTAGCGAATTTAATTTTTCGTGATATTTTGGATATGACAGAATCGATGTTGGTACTGTAGGGTGCTTTTTTTTTCGATATTGTAGAAAACATTGCAGCAATGTTATCTATGTTTTGAATATAATTAACCCACACATACACTAACCACGTATAGAACAGGCTTCACAACTGTTAAAAAACAGGTTTTACCTACATAGTTATGCCTTAAAAAGAATAAACCCGTAAACAGCACCCCCAAAAAGCTGTAATTAGTCATAATCATTATACAATTGCCTGAAGCAAACACCAAATCTTTCAACATTGACCAGAACTGTAAAAATAAGTCANAGTCAATTTAAAGAACATACATACAAGAAGATAGTTTGATTCTCGTGAAAGGTTATTACAATCTACTATTGTAACCATATAATCAATATACAGTATGTCTCAAAACGTACCAAATACAACTAAACAGACAATGGCTAATGTCCAAATAAGTCATATAAAAATGAAACTACTCTTGTAAAGAATATTCATTTAATTAACATCTAGTTGCCCTGGAATGTTTTAGATATAGTAAGGCACATAAACACAATAATACAATTAACACTATTTAAGTTACTTTATTTTGTAGATATTTCTCTATGACAATGTATCTTATTCCAATCGACAGTTTTAATGAACTAGATATGTTATATAACTTGAACAGTCTATTTAGTTTATGACTGTACGTACAGTAAAAACAATACAATTTCCTCACAAATTTTACTCGTCAAAAGTAAATGTCATCCAATGTTAAGAGTTTCATAGGAACTAAACTATACAATTTTAAAACATTTTTCATGGTATATTTTATCAGTATATTGTAAAATAAGTTAATATAACTGTTTTTTTTACATATACAATGATATGTGCTTTTTGTTAGAATGTTAAGAGTCGCTTGGAGTTTAAGTGCATAACGTCAAAATTCATACAGACANGTATGAAAATGTAGCACN
This sequence comes from Machilis hrabei, assembly GCA_003456935.1. Lineage (NCBI taxonomy): Eukaryota > Metazoa > Arthropoda > Insecta > Archaeognatha > Machilidae > Machilis > Machilis hrabei. The sequence goes on from KZ880709.1 coordinate 18,414, forward strand.
CAAGAACCCAATTAAAACTGCTTCCCTAGATGGCAAAATAAATTAAAACCTTAAGTTCAGTATGCGCATACCTGATGATCATTTTTGGTTTTTAGTTAAGTCTAAATTGTGCTTTAACGGATTTAAGTTTTTAAGTATGATACTCTTTTTATCTGTGACTCTTGTGATGTAGTGAATCACAAATGAAACGTAGCTCTTTACACCATGCATCTTANCCCCAGCATACTCTTATAGAAACTAATCTAAAAGTATTTATCAGAATGTGTAAATAAGTTAATATCGAAACAAAAATAATAGTTTTACGTAATGAAAATGTAAGCGGGAAATAAGCATATTCAGTTTGACGGAGCACCACTTTGGAGTGATATTAATAGTTCAGTTTTAAGTTGACCAAGTACTGTTATATTTTGTTCCCCTAAAAATATCTGCACGTTATACCAGGTGTGAGTTTTTTTATGTTGTCTACAATTTTATGTTTACAAAATTGGTCTAAAATAGGTGGATTAATAAAATTCGAAGAGTATGAAACCAGAGTTAATTATTTTTTCTTCGTTTGGTAAACGTTGAAGTCAATGAATACTAAACAGAAACGTAAAATAAAAAAAGCCACTGAATAGTTTCCTTGGAAATTTGAAGAAAGAATCAACTAATAATGGTTTGTGTACTCGTTATGCAGTTGCTGTATACAAGGACAGAATACAATATGGTGTCACTTATAACGTAGACACCATATTCGATATTATATTGTGTGTAAACAATATATATAAAAAAAAAACTACAAAATAACAATTTACAAGTACATCATTGTCTCTGTGGTCCTAAACATAACAAATAAAATACAAATGCAAGTGCTGTACAAATATTTAAATAGCCATCGCACACGTTATATATATTAACCTAAGCTATGTTTATTGTTTATTTATTTATTATTATTACTTTTTATGCTTGATGTTTGTGTGTTCAGTTGATGTTGGAGAGACATTGCTTGAAGCAGAATATCTGCTGTTTACGAAAACAACATGTCAGAGACTTGTTTAATTAAAAGTAAATATTTTATAATACATCATATTAATTGTAATGTAATTTGAAAAAGTAGTCGACTGTTTTGTATTGTATATTCTGTATCTTCTCCTTTTTTCGTACAATTAAAATTTCCGGTAATTAGACCCAGTCTCAGTATCTGTCCTATCAGACTATACAGACATTGCTGTATAGTAAATGCCTAGTTAAAAANCTATACATTGATCTGCACCAATCATAGAACACATGAAACAGCCAGCAGTAAAGACAGTTAGTAATCCGTATTGACTGNCACAACGCAAACCATTTTTTGCACTTACAAATAGAGAAAATAACTTATCACATTTAGCATTTTTGATATTCATTTAACAATACCTTATTTATATGCTACTGNACTTCTTATAAGTATATAATGTGGACAGTTTATTATAATTTAAAATTTACGTATTTGAGTTTTATTCTGTATTTTGATAATTAATTTTCAAACATTTATTAATCTCTTTATTCTGTTAAGAGTGTTGTTCAAGATAGAATGCAGGCAAGAAAAATACTTTACTGAACATTTGTATTATATGTGCTATAATATTTAGTTAACATACAGTAAGTAACGATAAATAATTGTCAAATTACTTTAAAACAAGTCACACAATCTTATATGCTCAATTAAGGACTCCCATGACTGGTTATATATGGCTCACTATATTGTGTATGTGTATATAGGTGTAAGTTCTTAAAAAATGTATTTATTGTTGTACATATTAAACAATTTTAATTCAGTACAATACATATTAATCTTTGTTTATCATTTTATATCCAGATCTAGCTAGCTGTCATAGAGTTTTTGTAATGTGATATTTATAAAACGTTTTGTGATAAAATACACATACAGTATATGTAAGAATGGGAAAACAGTGATGTGTGGGTGTAGTGTTTGTATCTAAATGATGATGTAAATTGTTGTAAAATAAATTGTAAAGTTATACTTTTTTGTTTAATTTCATATATTCCTGAATCACTATCCAATAGTCAAGCCAGAGTTTTAGGTAATAAGAAATGCATTTCGTGTTTTGACCACCAAAAATATAATTCAAAGTTCTCATGTTGACTCTACAGATACGTTAAAAAATATTGACATCTCCGTGAATAAACACATAAATGTTGTCTTGTGAATTCGGATGGTATACAACATTGGGTTTTAGGAGGGAGGGTGGGAGAGAGAGTAAACAATGCTGGCACNTACACTTATAGAACGAGTACAAACATTATTTTGTAAGCAGTCTGCAGTGCTTTTAGCGACTGAGGAACTCAGCAGAGGCCAGAATCCGCACTGGCGGTAATTGTTGTCAAGAAACAAGTTAACATAGCATCGACTCCCAAGTGTCTGAAATATTGCTCTGTTGAGCTGGTGTGGAGACCTACAATACCAGCATCGATTCTGTCATATCCAAACGAAGCGTAGCGCGAAATTTCGTTTCGCTTAAAACGCAAATTTTCGTTCACTTACCA
>KZ880710.1:15288-26222 GCA_003456935.1 Machilis hrabei
AGATATTAGATGGCAGCACCTACCGTCGCTAGTCAGTTACATTTGGATTCCGCATTGCAACAAATTTTTTATCACTGGTGAGATAGGGCTTTTACCCACTACTTATTCTAGTACACTATAGTATAACTCTTGATGCAACTTTTTACTCGTATGTCAGAATATAATGTAATTGCTCTCCAAATATTTCGCAGATTTGGTGAACTTTTTCATGCTACTCAGAGCTTTTCCAGTAGAAGGCACAATTATCTGTTTGGTTATGTGATGCATTAACAGTTCAAGTGTAAAAAGCTAAATTCTTTTGCAGCACAGTTACTACGTCATCTGAAGCTTTTCTTTTCAAGCTGTTCAGGTCTTTTGAGTTGTGACTGAATTTGCTACTTCTCCATATTTTCTGGGTTTTGGTTGAGTTATTTGGGTTAATGATTCCCCGGTTCTGACGCTTCAGGATGATGGAATTTTTCCACTTACTCAACACATAGCATAGAAAGTAGATTCAGAAAGAAGAAAGCCAGAGACAACCGCAGGTCTAGAGGACTCCAATCTGCTTGTTGCGCATGCTCAGAACAGTTTCCGTATTCTGCCCCACACAGATGGTGGCTCCACTTTTGTTGCAATTTCAAAGTTAAAACCCTTTATGATGCAATGTTGCTCTCAAGCAACACGCTTTCAATACATAAAGACAAACACTGGATCACAGAGCAGCGCCTGTGTGGGCTATGATGCTCGCAAGCAACATCTGTAGTTCGAGGTGCAACCGTCAATTGTTGCGTTAGTACCAACAGTGCTCGGTAGATGTCGCCAGAGTTTGTTGTTGNTGGTGGTTGATACACTGTGCATTGAGTTAGTTTGATATATATTTTTTTATTGTAGCTGGTAAACAATACAAATATTACTTTTGCTTGTAAAATGTGCTAGATAAGAGTATAGGACACTTTATTTCACATTGAAAGTTTTTGTGAATTGATAGTGAACAATATAAAAAACGTGTTGCCTACAGTCAACTATGGCCTTTGAAACACATGAGTGTTTCACATAGTTATTGGTACGTGAATTTTTTTATACACATGTTATCACCTGAAAACCGTGTGTGAAATAAAACTCGAATATGTATCTGCTTGGGCTTACCGTTGGTATCAATGTAAATACATATTGAAACGATTATCAGTGCTAGGCCTGAAGAAAATAGGCCTCAAACTTTATTATTTACAAAATAGGCTTAGGCCATTATATAAANCTATCATAGGCTATTGTAAGCTTTGTCTGATACACAACTATTTGAATTATGAGGCCTACATAATTNTACTGAAACAGATTATGCGAGTGCTCAATATATGTACTAGGCCTAGCCCTGAGCTCTAAACCCTTCTTCATATACAATAATGGTCTATGTCCNTATTGTCATATGTGAGCCCCGGAGGCTGTGAAGCCAATTCTCCTNTTGTTCGCAACATAACGGTACGCTGCGGTACACTTCGCTCTGACCAATAGAATAAATTGCATTATTTTGCATCTCATATTGGTATTGCTATAGACCTGCCATTCAAAATACATTTGATGCAATTTTTGACTGGTGTTTGCATGCTGGTACGGTGCCCATGTAGCCCAGACTTTAGTAGCACAGTATAATACTTACATATATTTTCTCTTTTTTCATTCAAAGATACAAACATGGANCCCATTTCTTTTTACGGAAAAAAGAAATTTGGTGCTACAATTTCACCACCAACTGAACCAGTAGAATCTGATGGAGATGTGTCAGATAGGGATAGCGATATCAGTTTTGATATTGATGATGGCGATCCTGATTATGTACCTGCTGTAGTTGGTGATGGTGTTATGCTGGCCGTAACGTCAGATTCTGAAAATGNTGAGGAGCCAATGCCTTCAACATCTACAACTAGTGCAAGTAGGCCTAGCACTAGTAAGCACAATGCCAGTGTAACTAGGACTACTAATATCCCTAGTTCTAATGTACAAGTGAAAGTACCAAACAAAGACAGACAGTTCAAGTGGGTAAAAAAAGATATGCAATTGAAAGACACACAAACTCAAGTGACAAACTTAGTGGGAAATGACGAGGAAAATACTGCATTACAGTATTTCACAAGCCTATNTCCTATTCTTTTGGCCTGCAAATATGTCAATGACCTTTCCATTAACACTAGAACTACCGGGACTTCGTCCATACCTAGAACTACAGTGAGCGGTCATTTTGACCGGTAATTGAAATAAGTATACAATGTTAAATATTTTTTTTTGTTATTTTACTTTTCTGTTTGATAAACATACATTAAGAGTATTTTTGTCACATATAATGTTTTAATGGCTACAGAACTAGCATTAAAATATAGCAAAATTATATTTTAAAAAATCCTATCACTTGAATTCCCAAATAAATGACATTTAATTGCTGTTTCTTGTCTTTTACACAGTGATATTTTTTCAACAGAACACTAAGACCATTTACTCATTAATTTTCTTTGCATTTCACCACATTCACCTTCGGAATTGATGTTTATATTAGAATTTACAGTAGCACTCAATATAATAAACAACTGAAATAAACATACAATGTTATTACAGTGGCCTGTAATCAAGTGAAATGTAGATACATAAGGCTTATTTCACCACATTTTACTAAAATGTGAATAAATATTAATGTTATACACTCAAGAAACATCTTATATAGGCCCCTATTACATGTATATGAAATTTAGTTCTCAGATAATTCTATGTATTAACGCTGGTTTAGTATTACATATTACATGTTTTACATTACCTAGTCATCACTGCAACCCGCACAAATGATACGTTTTTCTACTAATGCAATGCACTTGCCACATACAGCTTTTTCACACACAGCACAGGACTCATTGGTTTTGTTTCCATTGCATTTGGCCACTTGGCACTGACGGCGTTTTTGGTGTCTCGCAGTTGTGTTAGAGATTTGTCTCGTCTTCACTTTGGCAGCGTTTCTCGGTCTGTCTACATATTCTTGTCGGAGTTCCTCTGCAAGTTGAAGAATGAATTGTCTTCTGCTAATGACTTTTGTAGTTGTCTCCTTGTATAGGACCCAGGCATTGATTGCTGCAAGATCTAAGATGTTGTAGAACACATGGACAGGCCATCTGCGTGATCCTGCTTTCACTGTATACTTTCTTGCCAACTGGTCAAGGATGTCAACCCCAAATTTTGTGGAATTGTAGAACTGAACTGTCTCTGGAAGTCTTTTGTCATCGTTTCCTATGGCAACTGATCGGTGCATTGTGCTGAGCAATACGACATTCTTTTGGGGCTTTCATTTGTACATNACTCCTTTTCTTATCTGCAATAGCAAATTCATCCGCATCACTCTCGTTAGTAGCAACGCACGTTTGGTTTTTACAGGAATTGCAAATACGTTTTTTCCCAAACCCTTCCTCTTCTGTTACCACTTCTTGGGAACACTCGTCAAGAGCATGAACTGGAGTATTACATTTCAAATAAGTATGGGCACCTGTAGGGAAGTGTCCATTATTACAAGCAGGGCAAGCAGATTTCTCTTTTCTCAGGTACTTACTCTGGTCTTGTGACGATTTTCTCATGCAACTCCTTTTCTTATGTGAAATCGGAAAATCGGAGAGTTCATGCACAGCAGTGTCTTTAGAATTATTTAACCGAAATCCAGGTGGCCTTGTTTTGCTACTTTCAACTCCTAACTATGTTTGACAGGAAACACAGACACGCTTCTGTCCGAAACCTTCTTCAGACTCGACTGCACGGAAACACCATCAAGGGCATGAACTGGTTTGTTACATTCGAAACAAGTACGGGCACCAGAAGGCAGATCACCATTCTTGCAAGCAGGACAGGCCAATNTAGTGTTACTGAATGCTGAAGTGTGGGGTAACTCATTCCATTCTCTACCAGAAATGTGAGACAAATTTTCCTTATTTTGCAAAGGACTATCTACACAAGCTTGCCCTTGATACATTTAATCACTTTCGATAGTTTTGCTACTAACCGATGATCTTTGTTCTTGGTGTAGATTGGGACTTGTCATGCTTGTAAAATTTATCTGTGCATTATCCTTGTGCATGAAGTTAGTGGAAGATGCAATTTTTATACTACCCTGAACANATGCAACGTAGCTGATGAGAAACTCATCGATTCTCATTGGCAGATTCTTTATCTGTCGAATTTTTAAATCCCAGAAGAAACTTTCTACTCCAGCCGATGATCCTCTTCCTTTGATTCCAAAGTGAACATTCATTATTTTACACTACAGGGACAGCCTGGAGCAGAGGCTTAATGACTCGTGGAAGGTGCATCATATTTTCATTATCTCCATCATCCAGACGAATCATTTCCAAACTTTCATCAAGTAGCCGTGTCACCCATGTTTTCAGGAACGTCTTCTTCGTAGACAACGTTGTCTCTTTCACTTATATCCTCCAGATGCACTACTTGCAAGTCACTTGTCGATTGATATTCATCTTCTCCCACAAGGTGTTGTACGTGTTCCTCATCTGGTCCATTCACGTAACACCTTTTTAGCCACTTTTTCTTAAAATCACAAGGAGTATGTTCACCTGTTGAACAGGATACTCCATCATGAATGCTTTGAGCCACTACAAATAGAGCGAGTAGTATTTCCTGTGCCTCTTTCAAAGTTGTTGCTGATGTCAGATGACANATTCCACGAATATAAAACTCGTGAAGGATGCAGTTCTTCCCATCTTCCTACACATTTGACTAGANGTGCTATATCCATACGGACGTAGCAGGAAGGAGAGTCCCGACTGCTATTTCCCGTCAGAACATTGAAGTACTGTTGTATATACGTTGTCGTATCTGGAACCCTTGCAAAAGAACGACACACTGCACTTATTAGTGCTAAGCTATTGTCAGTTACTATTTCAAGAGGGAAAGCTGCACCCATTCTAATAAATTGCGTTAGCCAATATGAAATAGCGTTAGCGTTATGTTGTTCCGACAGCATTTGACACACCGGTACCTGGCCAAAATGTTCTCCAGGTAGGTTAATAACGTAGGCATATAGAAAAAAGTGTCCAGATGATGACTGTCCTGGCCTTGGTACTTTGATCACACATCCACCTGTTGCACCTATGCTCAATTTCGCGTGGCCTTTAGCATGATACGCGTTGTAAACGGAAACTTACTCATGCGTCCAAAAATGAATAAATTGAAAATCAACTTCATGTATGACAAAGCGGTAAGGGTCACTGTATTGAAGGCGTTGTACTGCAAGTAGAGGATATCTGTGAACTNGAAGAGATACTCACATATCGGATTTCGCTTTCCTGTAAGTATCTAAATTTGGCATGATTGGTGGTTCCCGTTCATTGAAATTCATTACGGTATCTCATTAGCTCTTTCTCTTCTCATGGAGCTTCCGGAATGCTTTTCTTGTATCATTGGCTTTACTATTTCACATCTATATCGCCCAGATAGGTGCCTTTTAGTTTTGTGCTTGTTAAACTCGTTTACCCCTGAAGCCGAAATTTCAATAACAACTGAAAAAGAAGTTGGGATTGGCTTTTCTGAGCAAACCCCCTTCAGTTCAACACAAGATGCATTAATTTTTAAGAAATAGTCAGCTTCATCATTTACGCAAATGTAGTGTTTCTTAAATTGCCAGCAACATGGCATACGTGTTGCTTTTCAAATTTGCTCTGAAATAATATCAGTCCATGCACCCTTTTTCAGAACCAAGTATTTGCGCGAGAATGTACCCTTTCTATCACGTCTTATATATTGAATCGGCTGAGGTCTGACTATTGACCATTTCTCCATTGGAATATGCACTTTAAATTTTGTTTCCGACCTTATACGAGGGGTATTAACATTATCGTTTGTAGACCTTGCGATTTCTGAGAAGTTAAAGCCTATCGTTTTGTCACTGCTTGCCTCAGAACGGTCACTCTGATTGTCCGATCAACGATAGTCTTTCATTAGTTGAACTTGTTTTGGCAATACCTAAAACACTAGATAGTCCATATCTGTGCATAGCGGTATTCAGAGATTTTGGGGTCATTGTAAGTTTATATTTGGATGCAAGTGTGGCCCAAATTCGGTTAGAGGCTGGAAGAAGCTTTTCATTTGAAACGATGGACGAAGATTCCATACGAGCTGCTTGTAATAAACTCTGGTACTTCGCTGATCTTGGCCGTCCGACACCCTTGTTTTTCTTGAAATACCTAAAATAAAATAACATAAAATTAATCTTTTTGTTTCAAGTGGAAAACATACGATTGGATCATCAACAATTTGAAGAAAAAAAAATGTTGTTACAGTGTGTAAATAATATAATGTCCGTCAGAACTATTATCTTACTTTTCGAGTAAATTTAATGTGAAGATGTATTTAATTTCGTATTTCTATCTTGCCCAGACCGTAATACATTTGGGAAAACAAGCAAAAATTAACANAATACTTTTGCAGTAAATATTACAATTTTCGTGACTGTGCTTTAAGAACGTATTATATCCTCTACATAAAAAACCACAACTCTTGTTAACGTTGTACAACTGTTCATAACATGGAAATTCAATTAATGATGTACAGTAGGGATTTTAAGGCTCATGCTGAATACTTAACCAAACAAATTCCAACAATCGTACACTGGCTAATATGTTTGACGTATTTATCATCTTTTGTTTTTAAATCATTGTAATTTCTGTGTCTGGTAAATGAAGTTATCAGTTCTAACGACAATAACAAATAAGCTTTTCGATCGAAACTACGCTCACATTATGCGTCGTTACATCACGCCGATTTTATACAGTATGATACTATATAACATAACATATAAGAAAAATGCTAACCTTCATCAGTTCTGTATCCACTTCATCACTTTCGTCCTGGTTACGATTAATGGGATATATTTTCCTCTGGAAAATATTTGTGGAGGGAAAAATGTTGCCAGAATCTTTGTATTCCATCTCCAAAGGGATATCCATTTCTGTAAAATTAAAACAAGAAGTGACTCTTGTTTCTCAATCAATATTGTGCGGTATTTTCAAATCACAGCAGTCTTTTACTTACGTGTTGTTGCTGTATGCAGAGAGTCTTGTACCACCTTAGGCCGTCAAAATTGGTACATTAATATTTTCAAACATCTGTCCCTATATTAAATTTCAACGTTCCTCAGTAAAGTCTACGTGATTAATAATTACTTAAAATGTTAACTCAGTACTCAGTAGCACACATTTGCAACCGTACAAACGAATTACACATAAAAAAAATACAGTAGCTTTGATATTAAACGTTATACGTCGAACCACCATAGCATCTTCTTCTACACTGAAAGTGATATCATAGACGAAAGACAGGATTATTTTAAGGACACCGTAAAGTCGTCAGACAATAGGGTTTCGTTTCTATTTTTAGTTCAATTGTCAAAAGTATTCAGGTCAGATACAGGTTGACGGAAAGACAGTCGCGCCGACAAAGCACTAACCCGAAGGGTCTTGTGGTCAGTTTTATGACCCTTTTACCAAACTTGATTTGCAGAGAGCCAGTGGCCCAAAAAGTTATTCCCAAACTTANTTTTACGAAATTGAAATACCGTTTGACAATATTTCGAAAACACAAAATATCAAGACTTCGGCTATACAACTCTGGGACATTATATTCATTTAATTATCAGTTGCGAATTTCAATGAGCCTTTGTTACCTGATCNACAAACTTTCCACGGAAAGACCACTTGCACCATATGCTCCTCGAGCATATAACAATGCAATGAAAGCTTCCAGTTCTTCTAAAGAAATCGACCAANAATCATTTTGTAAATATCGTTGGGCTTCAGCTTCCGTGCAACTCTGTATGTGACGTAGCAATACTTCATCTGTCAATATTCGCCAAGCACTTGAAACACCGTTAGCATCAATGTGTCTTTTTGCGTATGAAGTTGGCCCTGCAATGTCTTTTATAATATTTTTCTATGAATTCTTCCAGCGTGTACACCAGGATCTATAAAATCCCACACCGTACCATCACCTGCAACATCTTCATTAGGCTTATTTTGAGTTCCAACAACTGTAACTTGTGAATTTGCTGACGTGTTTCCTTGATCCTTTTTTCCCACTTTTTTTCTTAGTTTTTTTCACGCGATTATTCACTTGTGTTCCTTTTTTGCTGTCCGAGTCGCTTTCAGAAACATGGCTATAATGTTCACTGTCACTACTAGAACTGTTATCTACTCGTGGAGGGACGTAGTCCTTGTCATCAGTGTTTTCATATAGTTCATCTGCACTATCATCACCAGATTCCCCTTCAGAGATTTCATGTAGCAAACGCAAAATTATTTCAGGAGTAGGTTCTTTGCCCCGATACATTCTTATGCTCACACGATACTAAAACACCTGACTAAACATTCCACGAACAAGTGAATACTCACTTGGACGCTTACAGNTGAAAGAAGTCCCTTTCACGTGCTGTTTCGTGTAAAGTCAATTGTCCGACTGATGGTACACACTTCACCTCTACTATGCCATCTTCTCCTACCAAACCATCCGGACTCGCTCCAAGGTACGGAAAATTCGGATCGGTGAAAAGTCCACATTTGGTAACAGTGATACCTCTAACTCTCTCGTACCATTCAATTGCCACTTTCTCATTTTGGCATCCGAAAGAAACAAATTTGTTATTTAATTCCTTTTTAAAAAGGATATTTTTCACCAATTTGGGCAAGACTTACTTTTTTTTCTGCGACATACAACGCCATAATATGAAGCGGTCAACCTATTCAGTCGAGCATTTCTCCACAACAAACTATTGTGTTGACTAATGGTAGCAGTTTGAAGCTTATGGCGTTTATCAGCTGTATCGCAAGTTGTAGAAATTTCTCCAAGTTTGCGCTCCATCAAGTCTTGTATTTGTGATTCAGAAACGTCAGGTTGAGCAGCATTTGGTCCGTATTCATGATCCGGGGGAGGAGAAGACTTTTGATGGCGTCGCTTGGTAGGACATTTTGAAAAGTTTAAGGCTTTGGCTGCCTTTCGGGCCTCTCTTTTCTTTACAACTTTCTTTAGAACAACGTCAGGGCTGTTTCCAGTTAACCTTTTCCAAGGACTCAAATGCCAACTTGGTCCTCTTCGAAATGCGTGGCTCGCTCCAATACATCATCGATAGTATGACCCCCGACCTGTGTAGTCAATTCGTTTGCCCCCAGTAAACTTTGAAACCAAACTCATGAAACGTTCAGCATGATTTGTAGTTTCATTCATAACTATAATGTCAGTTTTTTTTTTTGCGAACAAATCTACTTCTGACATTATGTTGGACATTACGCCACTGTCCAACATTTCTTGAACAAAGCTGGCCTCATTTTCGTTTTGTATTTTGCAGTAATACTCTCTGCACCTACCGTGATCACCAAAGAAATGGTATGGGCCATTACGAAGATCCTGACATAGCATGTCCATGCTTCCTCCTGTATCTCCAATATATCGGATTGCACAACGTGCACCTGCAGAAAGCCTCGGTATAACTTACCGTAGACGTTTCCTAGCAGATACAGGATATNTGNGATCTTGTGNAAGGCGGTGCAAATGACCAGTGTAGCATTTTACTGCATGATTTGCACACTCTACTTTCACAACTCTGCGCCCGTATGAAACACGTTCCTGGATACGTTTGTGTACACTTGAGTCCCCATCACAAACGTAATACTTGAATCATACACCATGCATTTCTTCACTTTTAGCAAACCCATCAACAATTATTTCTTGTTCCTTCCTGTTGAAGGTCCTGTGTAATTCAAGTAACACTGATGATCAGGAATATCTGTTTCAGCAGACGACTTGGCCTTTGAACACACCCAACAAAACTTTTTTTTCACCCCAATGTACAAAAGCTGCTTGGTTTCCATGCCANTAACACAACCCTGNGAAATAAAAAGAAAAGTTGAAAATGTTTCAAACAGTGAATCGNACAGTATATATGTTATTTGTGTTGTGNGTTATTATTANTTTTTGTTAGATTTAAAAAGGATTTATGAACTGACCTTGTTTGTACACATTAAAGATGATGGGAAATAAAATGTTTTTATTAAATTANTTATATTCACCATTCTTTCGTCATCAGTTCATTGATNACACTTNACTGACATCACAGTAATAATATTGAAAATTATTNAAACCGGTTCATAAACGCAGNCAGCTTGGTCAACAAAGGGAAGATTTAAAAGTGTACATAATATTCTTTTTCGAGCTATAATAAATTATAAATACTAGTAGAGTTAGATACGGTANTTTGTTTTAGAATAATTGTTTTGCAAATGCAGACAAGGCTACCACATGATATGTGTGTGTATANAAAAGTTTAGATGAAGTTTTTAACATCTGGAGGTCGTTATTTAGCGATGACAACTTAAAATTTTCTTGTATACACACATGTAGGTCTATATGTACATCATGTTTTCAAATTTGATTTTGAACAACATATATCATCGTAGTTCACTGCTATTATCATCTTGCAGGAGGAGTGTCGGGAGAGTTTGACGAGTTTTAGTCAGGTGATACTATTTCGAAAAAATATTTTGCATGTGTTTCGTTTCCTTTTGACTGGTGTTAAGTTGTTATTTTAAAAACATTCTCAAAAAAACATGAGGGTGCAGCTAGTAGTTGCATGATCGGTAGTTCAATCGATCTCCCTTTAAATATATGTATATGAAATGTACAGGGAAAAAACGGGGTAAGTCACATTGTGAAAATTCAGGTAGTGGTATCTTTGAACTCAAAACGAACAGAGAAGCATCTTTGATAGGTGCGAAACAGAGTAGTCTTCGATATTCCATACTTAGCTTGTGCAGCTCTGTAGCTCAGGCGTCCAGTCTTGATGTCTTCAACGGCTTTATCTAAGTCCTCAGAAGAAAAGGAGGAGTATGGACGAACTCCAGGAGCTTTCTTAGAAACCCGTGGCATGATCA
>KZ880714.1:1549-16984 GCA_003456935.1 Machilis hrabei
GAGTACTGTAAAGTATTTTCGTATAACTAACGTTTAGTGTGCTGTAACCTAGTTTGTCGTTGAATATCTATATTTTTAATAAACTCTGACGTGAAGTTTGATTTAATGACCTGGAAATCAGTAGTAATTTGACTATATTTCTTTGAGTACATTCCGAAAGCAGCCAGCCAGGCTTTTGGGATTATTTTTTAACTTACCAGTGGGTAAACTACTTTATTACATTCTTACTTAGTGAGTGCAAAATCTTCCTGTCTCTGTCTTAAATTAAGTGTTTTTTAAGTTGGACATAATCGTTTGGTCACGAGTGAGAATATGTAAAATTTTTTTTTTACCGAAGCCAGAGACCTTTAAGTCTCAAAAGTACAAAGTTACAACTCATGATTAGTTTTGGAAATACAAAAACAAAGTAAAAAAAGACTGGATTGGCATATTGAATGGCGCTTGAGGAGTAGAAAAAGAAATGTGCCAATGAGATGAATCGAAATGACTTCGTTACCTAATAGCCACAATATCATTTAGGATAAGTTTGGTTTATAATAGTATGCGCTTCTCTTAAATATTATTAGACAAATAACGAGTAAGTATGCACAAATATACAGTATCCGACAAAAGTTAAGCAACTCCTCAAATTCATTGCAGCAATTGACTAAATGTAAAATCGGAACAATAATAGAGTTAATTCGAGGTTCTATAAATGAACGACATGGATTGTTCTTGTAAACAAACCAGAGCACATCTATTTGTCTGCATTAAATATGCATTTTCAGTGTGGTTGAACAATTGATAACCAATCATAAAATGACAAAAGTTAAGCAACTGGTATTTAAACGTTACAAAAATCATTGTAGTTGTTAGTTTTCGCAAAACGTGGATTGCCAGTACTGGTCAGTGTTATTTGTTGATAAAAATACAGAAGTGATACAACTACGCAACACAAAGTGTATTCTGATGACCTTAAATTGCAATTTGTAAAACTGTATGAAAGAGGTGTATCACAGAAAGACACTAGTAAAGAATTTGATGTAAACAAATCAGTAATATGCAGAATAATAGAACGTTATAGAGTTAGAGGCTCGGTGACCACAGCACCACGATCTGGTCAACCACGGAAAACGACTTGTAGAGAAGATAAACTTATTCTGCGAAAAAGTAAAAAATTCCATGGACATCAGCCACGCAAATAACTGCAGATATGGGAGGCACTGTTAGTTCTCGTAGTGTACAACGACGGCTGGTGAAAGGAGGTTTGTATAGTCGATGACCAGATAGAAAACCTTTGTTAAGTGTAAGGCACAGGGTGGCGCGATTGGTGTTTGCTCGCCAGCATATGAACTGGTATGTAAGGAAATGGAAAATTGTATTATTTAGCGACGAGTCAAAGTTTATCCTAGTTGATTCAGATGGGGTATGTTATGTACGACGGCCAGCTGGTCAGAGATTGAATCCACGGTATTATTGTACCACTGTAAAGCATGGTGGTGGGAATGTGATAGTGTGCGGATGTTTTTCGGGGCATGGCGTAGGACCGCTTCACCGGATACAGGGTGTAATGGATCGTTTCATGTACATTTTACAAAATGTTATGCTGCCATTTGCTGATGACGAAATACCATTACGATGGACATTTCAACATGATAACTATCCAAAGCATACGGCCAAGATTGTGAAAGAGTGGCTTGTTGACAACAACATAAGCGTTCTTCAATGGCCATCGCAGTCCCCGGATTTAAATTCGATAGAAAACTTGTGGGAGATTGTGAACAGGAACATCCGTCAAAGAAGGGCCTACACAAATGTGCAGGAGCTGTTTGCAGCTCTTGCCATCGCCTGGCAACAGATTCCTTGGGAAACTATAAATAAATTCATCGAATCTATGCCCCGACGCTGTGCTGCAGTGATAAAAAATAAGGGTTATGTCATAAAATACTAAAGTTGTGTTTATGTTTATATACAACATCTTATTTATTAATCAGTTTGGAAAAGTTGCTTAACTTTTGTCGCCTTATGATAAACAGTAATTTCAGTGATTGCTTTGTAATATTTGATTTATTAAAGACTTGTGAATGATTTTTCGTGTTTTCCTAGAACAAAGTCTGTGGTGTCATTTGCAAGTCCTTAGATTATTCCTGTTGTTGTTCTGATTGTACATTTAGACAATTGTTGCAGTGCATTCGTGGAGTTGCTTAACTTTTGTCGGATACTGTATAAACAATCGATTAGTTGCAACATTTTTGTTAATGACGCATTTTATGTTTTTTTTTTAAATAAAGATTTGCTTAATTACACATTAGCAAAGATTCTTTAAACATACAATTATTTTTTCATAACTTGGTTTTTATAAATATTAATGTGTATTATCATTGTAGAATACACGACGAAACATCAACAAATATTTAACAGTTGTGCCAGTTATTAACGTTTTATTAATCAACTTATAATATAAGAACGTAAAGATAATATGTATTTATGTATTCCTGTGTATACATTATTTATAGAATACATAAAATAATTGAATACTAATTTGGATATTACGTTATTCACTTTCAAAGAATATTTGCCCAGGTCATGGATAACTCATCTTTACGATAAACGTGACTTTAAGAATTACCACATACTATTACAATACGGAACTTTATTTTACTAAACAGCAAGTCAATTCTCATTTCTGTCTGGATTAAATATAGTAAGGTTGTCTAAGAACTGATTTAAAATATGTTCCCATTCCTTTTCAAGTGGTGGTTCCAGGTATACAAAATAACTTTTTGGTTCCGGGTAGAGGCTTTTTTTCATATTATTAACAATAAATAATACATCTGTAGAGAAATGTTTTCGAACCCAAGAGTATTAACGACGCTTTACAATCTTTAATGTTTCATATCTGTGTTTTGGGTAGTTGGTCCTCTTTTGAGTGTTCACTATTTGTTTTTTGTTTTTTTGTTACTCCGTGAAAAGACGCATATCTCACACAAGAGTAATTGGCAGGTCCACGTTTTTCCTCTTTATTTACTTTTGGGCATAGAATTCGTCAGCATCATTACTTGATATGTTTTTCAATCAGCATATATGTGCTCACCAAGTCTGGAACATTTTGGTGATCGTTAATTCGATTTGGTTGGAGACGAATATTAGAGAACGTTAATTTTGTTTTTTGATACAATAACTTAATATGATCACAGTTACAATTGCCAATAATTTTGTTATTTACTTACAAAATTAACTTCTTTCAATTAATTTTATTATTTTCAAACATATTTAATGTACAAAGAAAATTTACCAAAGAAAGTGTAGGTTACGCACGCGTTATGCAAATATTTGTTGAACCAATATAGTAAGTTTATTGAACACTATATACAGGTCAGTTTAAAATACTTTTGATATTTTGTTTAATTTTAATTTACTAATGGCAGTTGTCCTTAGTGCAGAACTGATTACTATCATGCAGACGTTAATAAATATGGTAAGATGTTTCAAGTGAAGAGACGAACGAAAATTACGAGACATGAAGTCAGAAATGGTGCCAATATTAGTCCAGTGGATTAAATAGGTGTCCGCTGAACTATTTATACTAAGTGACTTTTTCACTCATATTGTTAGTCATACGAAATTTGATTCATTTATCTTAATATAATGGAGTCGTCTAAAATATTTAACATGTTCGCATTAATATAGGACTTGTGGCTCCCTGCACAGTAGGAACATATTTAGGACAACGTATTGCTTACCTTCAAGAATGCGTGAACAAATGCACTCACAATTAATTTGTTGCATCTTAGTTACTTTTATTTGCAATTACATTCTTTAAATATATATTGAGCTGGGTTTTTTCGCGTGGCCTCATCCTAACTGTGAGATCATACGGTCGCTTACAGTACGTGCCTTGAATACAAAGAGTTATTCTACGACCCTGCCTGTGATTCCTCCACTATAGGTGTAACTCCAGGCAATAGGGGTTTTTAGCTGCAAAGTTTTAAGGGAGTTTTGATATTCTGTATTTCCATGTTTTTCGGGGTGCTGAACACGAATCTGAGGTTTGCCACCTCGAATTTTTGCCGAAACTACGTTTTTTCCTAAAACAGAAAAACTTTAAAAATCCTCTATTTTCACAGTTGTATTATATATCTTTTTTGGGGGGGCTTGACATAGGAAAATTCTGATTGAAAATCTGAAAGCTAGATACATTTCCTATAAAATTAATTCATACATATTTTTCGTAGGAATCCAAATAGAGGAACTACGAGTATGAGAAGAATGAAAAAGGAAGCCTCCACCCCAGTTTTATTTTTTTAGCTCCCTTTCACACTCGGCACAGTGTGACCTTGGCATCCTCCCTCGTTTGTCCCTCCCCCCATCCATCTCTTTGTTATCGGTCCCCTTTTCTTTTAATCTGACAAATCCCCCTCATGGAACGGGAACCCACATCACTGTGTCCTCCTTGCACGTCGTGTTTAGTTGTTTCATTGCCGTTTTCCCAGTAGGGTCAGTGTGTAGTACCTTATATTATTATATGACTTGCTGTTCACAGTGTTTCATTTGTGATGAAAGGTTAGAAGGAAGTGAATCTGAACTCGTGGAGGTGAAAGAGCGAGGAATAAAAACGTTTTGTGTTTAAAGTGTAAAGAGGAAGGACGGTAAACATAGACTTTTGGCAAGACTCAATAATGTTACAGTTCATGATAAATGCCGAAAATTACACAATAATGAAAACATTATTGCAGCTCACCTATGTAGACTCCAGACTGCTGGATGTTCCCAGCAAATAACAAGATCTTCAGATCCCACGTTTTCATTCAAAACTCACTGCTTTTTGTGTGCTGAAGAGATAACACCTGAATTTCTTGATGCACAAGCACGTACTCGTATGAGTGAGCGTGAAATGGTGTACAGTGTACGTAAATTGGATATGAAGGAAAGTATTGTGAATATTGCTCGCAAACGTAAAGATGATTAGGGTGAAGCAATTATCAAGCGTATAGAACATGTGTCTGATTTAGTGGCTCCTGATGCGCAGTACCACAATACCTGCATGAAAAAACTGTACCGTCCACTAAACACATGTGCCGGTGAAGTGAAAAAACCTGGCCCATTATCCAATGAAATCGAAAAAGCAATGGGTCACATCTACACTTATCTGGGAAAAAATGCAGATGAGTGCCAATTTTTACTAGAAGAGTTGACTGGCAGATAGAGGGTAGTTATCAGCCCCACTTGAAAACAGTAAAGGCTTATCTGTTAAAGACGTATAGGGAAGGAATTATAATAGCACACACTGCCAATAAGTCATCAGTTGTGTGTTTTCGTGGCTCAGGTTACAAGCTACTGACAGATGCTTGGTATGAGCACAAGAAGTCTTCTGAGGCGGACTAAAGGCTTCGTGTCGTACAGACAGCTACCGAAATTATATTAGAAGATATTCCATCGATGGTTTGTAATACTCAAGAATATTTACCTCCAAACAACTTTTTCCAGGATTTCGAAGTATTTGTACTGAAGACCCTTGAAACATTTTTGAGTACCCTAATTGTCAAGAAAAAAAAGGGATCTATTGAAAAGTGGAAGAAGAAATGCACTGCTTTGAATCATAGCGTCATTTCTGCTGTAAGGCCGAAAATTTTGTGTGTACATTTTTGGTGGGAATAGCAGCCTTTCTCCATAAAAAAATTCTGTCACGAAAGTTGATTGAGGTGCTTTCATCTCTTGGATTTTGTGCATCCTAATCAGAAGTTGTTCTGTTTGAAATATCAGCTATACAACGTCCTCCACTGAATGTTGATGAAGATGTTTTTTTCTCAATTTTCCTTTGACAGCGCTGATTTCAACACCCAAACTACAGATGGACACCACACTTGTCATGCCATGGGGGGATTCAATGTATTACTCCTACGACTGCTGTGACACCAGATGAAAAAATTTACCGTCTCAAAAAAATCCCACCAGCTGCTGTTGTCGGGAAGATTGGTGTGGTTCATTTGGAAAGTTTTGATAGCAAAGAGAGCATTGGTTTGGGAGCCATCACCATTGACGCCCTTGAAGACTCACCTTCTCATTCAACCAGGGTAGTGCGTTCTGCTCCTCACTTGCAGTGGCTGTATGACAAGTGGAAGTCACCTGACCTCCCTGGATGGAGTGGTTTTATGAGTCAGGTAACATCTCACCTCCTATTTCGGAAAACTTTTGTTGCCTGTTTAGCCTTCGTAAAATCGCCACCTTCCGATTATGACACTGTGTATACAGTTCTGAAATCTGCCTCCGATAAGTGCAAGTCTCTAAAACAGGATACATGTTTTGTGACATTTGATCAACCCTTTTACGTAAAGGCTAGAGAGATTGTCTCAAATTGCAATGAATCCGGTGAGTTCGAGAATGTAGTGTTCAGGCTTGGAGGATTCCACCTATTAATGCCCTTTATGGGAGCAATTGGTTATATTATGGAGGGAAGTGGGTTGGAGGACCTGTTCAGTACTATATATGCTGTTAATTCAATTGCAAAAATCATTTCAGGACATGCCTATGCTACGGCAGGAAGAGCTCACACTCTGACACATTTCTCTATTGCGGTTTTATTAATGGAGCCAGTCAGTCTCATACCACAGCTCTCAGCTGATTTGGAACAGCTATTGTTCACTGAATTAGATGGTCCAAAACTGTTAATTGCAGGTCAGGAAGGTTGTGTCAAAGAGTTAGAAGCTGCATTTGAGGACCACCTGAAGAAGTCAGAACAACGTGGATGTACCGCAAAATTGTAGGTCCAGTACTTTACATGACCTTCCTTTTTAAAAATTGTATTGAAGCCGAGCGAACAGGGGATTGTGAGCTACATCTTAGTACTGTGAAGAAAATGTTACCATTCGTCCATGCAAGTGGGCACTTTGCATATGCCAAGGCGACTGACATCTATATACAAGATATGATGAACTTAGGAAACAGTATGCCTGCTGCAGAGTATCACAAGTTCACTACTGAAGGGTACTTTTACACACGGAAGAGGTGTGTCAGAAAGTGTGTTGTCAATGTGGACCCTTGGGTTGATTTCTTTGCAGAACGTATGCGATGAGAGATAGAACAGTTCTGTAATGTCTTAACGTCTGAGCAACATGTTGAGATGAGGAGTTCCAGAATTAACCGTGACAATAAGGATGTGGCAAAGTTAACAGGTTGGCTGCGACAACACTTTCCTTCCCCGATATGAAAGAGCTCATGTCTGTAAGCACAGGCATTGTAGGGGAAACAAGGATCAACTGCCACAATTCCCAAGAAGTGAGTGAATCTGGTATTCGCCGGATCACAGGAAAAGATTTTTCCTCGATTAAATTCAAACGTAATGAGAGAGTAAATAAAACCTCTCAGCACAATTACTTCTGCTATTGTAATTGAAGGAGGAACCATACCAGTCCACCCTACTTATCTTTTTCAACGCTTAAGTATTTTAAAACGACCCGAAGCAGAACTGGAGGAGTCTTTTAGATACGAGCTTGCTCCCTACCCATTATCCCTCTTCACTGAAGAAAGGAGAAAAGGAACAAAATCAGCGTTATACAAGGCATTCAAAACATCCCCCAGCAAGACAATTTGGGTGTAACCAACTGTGTATTTGTAATTGATGGAGGATTCCTGCTACCCAGAGTACCATGGAGAAAAGGAGACTGTTGTACACAAATTGTGTCAACTATGTCACACATGTAGTAACAAAATACGGTACTACTACCACTGTTATTTTTTATGGATATCAAGAAAAATCGAGTGATGTGGGCACAAAATATGTTGAAAGAAAAAGAAGGTCTCGCAAGCATGCCTCAACACACATCGTTATTGATGACATCGTAGTGCCTACCATTTCACAATTCAAATTTCTTGACCAACTCTAACAACAAAGGGAACTTGATCAGAATGCGTATGGACAAATTTTCCTCAGCTGGGATTCAGTGTGAGCAATCCAAAGAGGATGCTGACGTACTTGTTGTTAACACAGCAATAGGCTTGACAGCAGAGTGGAAATCTGTTGTAGTTGTAGGAGAGGATGTAGATCTGTTGGTATTACTGGTATTGTTGCCGACCTCCTTTACCGAAACTACATCATCAAAAATGTACTTCCTGAAACCAGGGAGAGGAAACATTTTGAAACAGCTTTAAGATTCAACAAGTGCAGTAGGTGATACCACTATTGCCAAAAGCCTACTGTTCCTCCATGCTTTCGGGGGCTGTGACATAACTTCAGCTCCTTATTGGAAAGGTGAATAAACATCCCAACTTGCTGGAAGTCATTGATGTGTTTAGAAGTCCAGAAGCTACACAATTCAAGATCGAACGGTGTGGTGAAGAATTCTTTCTGGCATTGTACGGCTGTCACATTCAGTCCTCGCTGGATTAGTTGCGGTACCATTGTTTTGCGAAATCAGCCTTCAAAACTAAATCAAATCTTTCTTCATTACCACCCAAAAGAGAAGCTGCGAAACAACACTCATACAGTGCCTATTATCAAATTGAGAAATGGCTTGGTGTTGAAAAACCTGCTGAAGTGTGGGGATGGAGAAGAATGGCAGGTGGTCGTATACTTATAGCTACTCTCCAATCTCAAGTTCCTCAAACAGTGTTACAATTTATTAGGTGTGGGTGTAAGAAGGGATGCATGGGGGCATGTAACTACCGCAAAGCTGGCATTCATTGCTACATTGTTTGCTCTAAATGCAATGGAACTTGTGAAAACGTCCAGCAAATAGAGGACCAGACGACCTCGAGGAAACTGAGGATGATCTTCTGGATAATTTAGTGGAGCCATCGCAAACAGACAATGAAGAGGAGCTCGGACCTTGTACTGCAGAACATTATCCTGAGCAAAATTATTCTGAACCCAAAGTCGTCACAGAAGAAGCTCCAGATCCGCCAGTTACCAGAAAAATGCCTAAAAATATGTAAAACTGCACTAATCAATACCTTTATTTTTCCATTTTTTAAACCTTTTTTTAAATATATTTTGTGTTGAACCAACATTTCATACACAGTTTTCATGATGAATAAATAAAACCTTCGAAGTGAACTATCCAATATTTTGGTGGAAGATATAACTGACTTGAAAGCTAGCACTTGCGAAATACAACACTAAGCCAGTGTGAAATGGTTTCATGACTTCTATGATGAGTACTAGAGACAAGTGTGAGAACACGTACGTATTAGGAGCACCATTCATAAAATTGGACCCTAGCATGTTTGTGGTGTTTGGGTGGTCAGTGATGTTGTAAAGCACTTATCGCTTTGTAATAGAGCGTATTTTAACAGCTGCCGGTTTCGCCAGTCCGGGATACAGCAGGTCCATAGGTGGTGGATAATGTCATGACGCTTAGTGAGAAGGGTTAGGGGAAACCCCCCGAACCAAAACTGGCATAAGCATAAGAAATTGTAAAAAAAGTAACTTTCTATTGTTTTATGTTATATTGGTATTTCCTCAGTAAACCCTGTTTAAAGATGCAGATTGAATAGCCAGAGTTAAATTCATCTACTTAGAGTCTTTAATTCACGAATAACACCAACGTATGATTAACCATTGTAGTCTTAGAAATGTAAGAGGTGACGCGTCACAGTGCTTGCGATAACTAGGCGGCCGCGTCGCACGCTGAACATTCTTGCCTCTTCCTCCCCTTCCACCTTTAATATATCTCATAAATAAATAAATAAAACTATATACCAGTAGATTCAGAAAAGCATAGGCTATAACTTTTATACAAAGGAGTTTTACATAATATGACATATAAAACATTTTTTTCACAAAATGCAAAAGTGTCAAAGTGAAAAACTTGATGTTTCACATCTATATTATAAAAGTTGTTGAGTGTGTTTGTCGGTATGTATGTGGCATAAAACCTTTCGACAGCGAATTCTCGAAAACTGTTTGTCGTAGAAGGTTAATTTTTGTATCAAAAGTTTGCAAATGTTGAGTAGATCAAGCCATTTTTATTAACGATTTATTTCAAGCCACGGGTTCGAATCCAGAAGCTTTTATTCGAAAAACTTTCAACGAGTTCTCTAAAACTTGTCGTCGTAGAAGGTTCATTTTTGCACCAAATGTTTGTATATAGTAAGTGGATCAAGCCATTTATTTCAATTTTGTATTTGTGGTCACGGGTTCGAATCTAGACGCTTTTATTCGAAATATGCAAAACATTTTGGACAACGACTTCTCAAAAACTGTGAGTCGTAAAAAGTTCAATTTTGCACCAAACTTTTGCAAATGTTAAGTAAATCAAGTCATTTTGATTAATTTTTATTTTTGGCCATGGGTTCGAATCCATTTGCTTTTTATTCGAATTATCGGAAAGAGTGATACCTCGGGAACTAAAAGTCGTAGACGGTGGATTTTCAAATTTAAAGTAGGATAAATGAGTGTCACAATTAAAATATGATGTTCATGGGTTCGAATCCAAGGGAATTTATTTGATTTAGAAGCAGATGAAATAGCTCACAGAAAATGTGACAAAATCTCAGAAAGTATTAGGCGTTCGTGGTTATGTTACCCCAAAAGATTGCAAATGCTAAGTACATGATTTCTCAATTACTGACCTAAATCCTGTATTCATGGGATCGAATCCAGAGGCTTTTATTTGAATTATCGACAAGAGCGATATCTCGCGAAATAAAAGTCGTAGACGGTTGATTTTTTCACCAAATGTTTTCAAATTTAAGGTAGTGAGATTGAATGTCACTATTTAAATCTGATTGTCATGGGTTCGAATCCAGGTGAGCTTATTCGAACTAAAGTCAGGTGAAATAGCTCACAGAAAATGCATTAAAATATAGACCTATTTGTCAAAAATATTTGATAACAATAGAATGCAAAAGATGCGTATATGATTTCTTAATTACTGAAATAAACCTGGATTCACAGGTTCGAACCCAGAGTCTTTTATTCGAATTATTGGCAAGAGCGATATCTCGGGAAGTGAAAGACGTAGAGGGTTGATTTTTTCACCATAAGTTTTCAAATTTTGAGTAGTATCATTGAGTATCACAATTTAAATCTGATTTTCATGGGTTTGAATCCAGAAGAACTTATTCGAATTAAAAGCAGATGAAATAGCTCACAGAAAATGCATTAAAATGTAGGCCTATTTGTCGTAAATATTTGATAACAATAGAATGCAAATGATGCGTATATGATTTCTCAATTACTGAAATAAACCCTGGATTCACGGGTTCGAACCCACAGGACTTATTCGAATTATTGGCAAGAGTGATTTTTGGGGAAGTAAAAGACGTACAGGGTTGATTTTTCCACCACAAGTTTTGAAATTTTGAGATCAGTTGGTTTGAATTTTTTTTTTTTTTTGTATCTTTATATCAAGTGACACTCAAGTCCATAAGATTCATCACAGACACCCACATCTCACAAACTATGTTTCGTAGTTCATCATCCTTGTAGGACTGCAGAGTCAAATTCACATTTATTTGGTTTTCTTATAAGCAGAGGCTACGAAGTCCGTGGTTGCACCAAAATTATTTCCAGTTTTTGTATAGCCTGGAACAAAATTAATATTTTGTCCAAGCTAAATCATTATTAATGTTGTTTTGTTCCAAATATTTGAAAGTAATACATAATTATTATCAACGATGAGTGGTCAGATATATTATTATTATATTTATAAAAATGTACACACAGTTGCTTATTAATTAAGATAGAAAGACTCACATTTGTTACTCGTTTGTGAGATAAAACGTTGAAATTTCAACGGGCAGTGTAGTAGTACTTTCTAAAATAACTAGAAAATTATTATTGGATTTGGTTATTTTTTTACCGTTCTTTCAGTTCATATGGAGGATTTAGTTGGCGTTCGGCCATTCAAACAACAAAGGAATAAAACTAAATTAAAGAGTTTAAATTTATTTTAAAACACAACGTTTCAAGAGAAACAGGTCTCTCTTCGTCAGATGATTAAAAGTTTAAACTATGTATACAAAGGATGTTTACAGAGTTTAAACTTTTAATCATCTGACAGAGAGAGACCTGTTTCTCTCAAAACGTTGTTTTAAAATAAATTTGAACTCTTTAATTTATTTTTATTCCTTTATTGTTTGAATGACCGAACGCCAACTAAACCCTCCATATGAATAGAAAACTATTAGGTTTATCGCAAAAATGAAGAGGACCAATATTGTAGCCAATTTAATAACAAATAAAACAAAACAAAAAACGTTGACCTTGATCCGATCATTAGTAACAGAGATAATAGCTGTTTCATAAACGTTGGCATTTTAACCCTTTTAAGGGGGTCTGGGTGGGAGGAAGCTCCAGGGGAATTTTGGGGTACTTTTGTAAAAATGCTCCTCTGGTAGTGGTTTATCAGTTGAGTAAAAATCAGCTTAACTTTAATTATTTCCGATTCAAAAACTTTATTGACTTTTGAAAACAATAAAACAAGAAATGACTGTATACAGTGACCACTTTGATTGTCACAGATCTAACTAAGAAACTTTAGACATTGCTTTTGTGGTTGAACAATTCATCCTACAAAAAAGTATGAATCCAATGTTGTAGGAAATTTTCTCTAGTTTTCAGATTTTCAATCAGAATTTTCCTATATCAAGCAAAAAAAAGTTATTTACAAAAATGTGAAAAACAGGATTTCTCAACTTTTTAATGAAACAATGTATTTCCAGCAAAAATTCGAGGTGGCAAACCTCAATTTCAGGTTCATCACCCCAAAAAACATGGAAATACAGAATATCAAAAATCCCTCAGAACATTCCCGGTAACGCCAGTTTTTAAGCCCTACTAACTGGACTAAGTCGTACTAGAGGAAAGTTAAAACTGGGGTAAAAAGGTCAAACTATATGTCACATGAGTGACAAAACTCAGTAATCCTAAGCGCTGTGGCAGCGTGGATGTGTGTCCAATAGAACAGCAAATAATCAACCACACTAGTTTAAGCTCACAAACAGAATAACGGATACAAATTTTAGGGGTTATCTGCCTAAAATCAACATTATCAAGGTTATATTTGTAGTACTGTGCGTCTTCTAAAATATTTAAAACAACTTGTTAGGTGCTGATACAAACTGAAGAAAATGTTGTAAGAGTGGAAACCTTTTATCATTTTCATTCAGAGGTTAATCATAAAGCTATTCAAGTACATGTGTGTAAACGGGGAAAAGTATTAAGTGACACATGGATTACGGTCTTCATTTTAAAACTGTACTAGAGTATATAGTTTCAGTTATATTGATATCATGGACATTTATCGGGTGGTTGGAGGTAACCCCGTACAAATTGTCAGTTTTTTTTCCATAAATGGGTTTGTCGAGCAAATAAAAAATAGAAAAAGTTTTGTGGTGCTAACTGTAAGACTTTTAATGTAAATGTACCACTAATTCTGCTTTCATGTATTTTTTTCATTATTTTCTTGTCATCAAATAACTGATTGGTTTAAAAAAATACACCTTTAACTGTTTTAGAGATGCAGATTATTCCGAGTATTTGCGGGATATCCTTCACGCCCATGAAACTCAGGAATGAGTTATTAATTCACTTCCCATTCGAAAACTTGGAGTGACAATTTTGTATCTTACGCTTCTATTTAATGTAAAGTGTATTCAAATCTGTCAACGTTTTTCTTGAATACTTATTTATTTTATATATCCCGTAATGTATGTTTAATTTGACACAGTTTATTTTGTAATATACCGCTTTCCAAAATAAAATACATTGAAACAAATATGTTTTATACTAAACTTTCACTACAGTAAAATATGTCAATTCACATTTTCGAATCAGAAATGAACAAGGAAGCAATTACTGAAACTGGTGAGTGCGAACGTAGGCTACATACTTTATTAGCAGAAGGTAAAATATTGTTTATTCACAGGCAGTAAAAATACCATGAACACATCTGCAACAAAGACTAAGTCCCCTCGCACCAATACTGTACAAACGAAACAAAGAACAGAAGTAGTTGTGAATATGATGAAACACATATAGGAAAAACAAGACTCATTCTGAAAATGAGAATTCAAGAACACCAAATACTTGTGCCAGATAGATACACACAAATCACTTTTGGGAGAACATTTATAAGATGATTTGGAATAACGCCTCCAAAAGACACATAGATCAGTATTCAAAGAAACGAAAAATCAAGGAGTCACCTTTCATAGCACTTACACGTGGAATAGTCATTAAACCCAGAAGCCTCCCCCTCCCCTAGATTTGAAACCCACATGGATCCCCTCACTAAAGAAATAGAGTACGATTTTATAAACTCATTTCCCTAGTAACGAGAAGCAGTGTCTTCTTTTCCGGCGTACTCATCCATTACTCGTCTGACCCAACATCTGTATACACTATTTTTGTTGGCTTCCCCAATTCCAAGTTACGTTACACGAAAATAAGCGTTGGATGAATAAAATTCACTACATATTTACGTCTTACTTTTATCTTACTAAAGAATAAGCAAATAATTTAGAACATCCAATATACTTATTATCTTCTAACTCTTCGACAAACATTCAGAAAATTGTTGAAGAATGAGAGAATAATATAACTTTCCTCAGTGACTATTTCATAAAAAAAGCTTTAATAATGCAAAAATCACGTTTTAAATTTAAGGTCAAAACCTTAAAACATAATCACAGAAAAATTGTGTTTAGGCAATGAAATTTGTCCACTGATATTCACATCAAAGCAAAGTCTAGTTTCTTATTATTGCTTTACTATTTACAAGTTGTGAATAAGTTACAGAAATAACGTTGATAATTTAGAGTGTATTAAAATTTGTCATGTGCATTTAAAAACCTGGATTGTTTCATGCAAACCAATAAGGCATTGAACAAATTTTATTATTTGTGATTAAGAATCTATGCAGTTTTGTCTCTTGGGTAGTTTTTTTTTTCGTAAATACGCGATAAAGGTTTTAGTGATCAAATTCACTTAATTAATTTAAATCAATTCTAGGCGTTTTTTCTGTATGTTCAGATACACACATAGCTTTTCAAACTCGTATTATTTAGACAAAGATAAATAAATATCCATATGTAGAAATTTTTCCTAAGATGCTTGGTTTTCGCGATATGAACACTTTAATTATTGGGCTGATAAAGACAAAGTATCTGCACTATCACCCTCGTTCCAAGATATTTTCATAAAACCATTAAAAATATTTCATACGCAGTATTTTATTACACTTCAGAAATATGCCATACCGTACTGTACGAGTGTACGTGTTGCGTGGAAAGAAACTATATGCTTGTTGGGCTTGCTATTTTTAGAACATGACGTCATTGGTATTACCAAGCATTAGTACGAGTGTGTGAATGATTTGGTCAGACAGTTCAGGTATATTTGGGACCTAATGTGAAGCCAGAGTGTCTGGGGTCAGCATTCTTGAGAGTAAATTAAGATGTGTGTGATCTTGTTAATAATAATTTAAGTTTGAGTCTGCTAAGGTAGAGTATTGA
>KZ880716.1:1520-14111 GCA_003456935.1 Machilis hrabei
CCAACATATTACCCTTGAAAGTGGACCTAAAACATATGTGAAACTTTTCACATGTTAAGAGGTGTAGCACTTCCAAAAAAAAGTGTATACAATTACCCCTGTGTACAATTACCCCGTGCTACCCTATACAACACTTCCAGGTACCAGAATTGGTAAGCGCTGTAGTACTGCATTTACATTTAATGGTCGCAAACCACACTTTTTAAAGCCTACCTTCAACAACAAATCTTCAGTTGAGCTGTGAGCCTGTGACCCTCGTCAGGATTTTCCAACTTGTTCCAAAGTTTCTTCAGCAGTTTTGGGAACATTTCTTGTGGTAGTGTTTTATTTCGCTGACCTTCAGCAGTTGCCTTCCAGTCAGTCAAAACCTGATACCAAATCCTTTTCACCAGGCCAAAAAATGCCACATCAAAAGGTTGACGCAGATGTGTTAAATTTGGTGCCAAGAATATAAACTTTATGTCCTTTTCGTTGCACATCCTTAACACTTCCATTGACAGATGGGATTGCAGATTGTCCCCTACTACTACTTTTAGTCCAGGCAGGGAATCGGCTTACACTCATGTCCAAATACACCCCAATTTTCCAAAATAAAGACGGGTATAAAAACAAAAATGATGTGTAAAACAAATATTTCCAATAATTTTAAAAACATTCACATAAGACAGTCAATGATATTATGCACTTGTCACCATTTGAGACCATATTATGTGCCAGTTGTGACCACTGTACAAAATGACACAAATTTTCCATTTCAAAAATTAATAATTTACCTAACTACACTTAGTATTCAATTTTATACTCTTAATAAAAATATTAACACATTCTAAGACTGGTTCTTAACCAACAACCGTTGCTGGACACTGATTTCGTAGCAGGCTGGCACAAGTAAATATTTTCTGAAATTGGAGGGAAAAACTAACAGCCCTAAAAGCAGTGAACCCAAAGCCACCAGAAACAAGCACTATGATTGTCCTGAGACAATATAACTGCTTAGTATAAATAACAAACAGTGAAAGTGGCCACAACTGTTGCACCTACCCTAATTATTTAACTTTTTTTTATCTTTAATAGTAGTCATTGGTGATTGAATTATACATGAAATGATAAAGGAGCAAAGGAACTTGGGATACAAGTATAGGTTAGTTTAAGGTTTAAAACTGGGAGGACTACACTATCAGGTTGCACTTAACAAAGTTTGTGAAAAATGGCATAATTAAAAACATAGGTGTGCGGCCTGACACTGCTAATGTCCGAAAAGAGGTTGGTTAGGTTAGGAAGAGGTTATTTAAATTATTTTGGTTAGGTTAGGTAAAGGAAGGACTTCGAGAAAAACAGGTGCAGCCTGATAGTGCAGGGTACCTTTAAAACTGTGAAACCCAAATTCTCTCCTGTAGTCACCATTTTTTACTTGTGCAAACTGAAAANCTGCCCTATGTGTTGTGACAATGTACAATTTGTACATATATATGTGTAATATTTAGATGGCTACATAGGCTTACTTTTTACATTTTGTACTTTCTCTCCCTCCACCCCCAGTTGGATCTAAAAGTCCACATTTAATTTGGAGTTTACTATCATGTAGGACTTCACCGTGACAAAATATCCCGATTTTTCCAGAATTGGGAAATTGATGAGTCCATAGAAGCTGAAGGAGACATTTCTCAGGTTTCATTTGTGGCCTACAAAGACTGCTAGTAGATAGGTTTTTCACAAACAATTGTCAACTTGAGACTCGATCACTTCCCTTCATTGCACACCACTGAAATCTCAATTTTTAACAAAAAAAGTCAAATTTATGCTCAGTTTTTAGTAGTAAGAAAAACATGTAAGCAGTCATGTAATATAGGTATAAACAAATTTACACCAGAATGTCCTGAGTTCAATGCTATTTGTTTCAGGGCTCTGGGTCAAACCAATCAAAATATATCAACATTTGTGCAAACACTTACAAAGACAAAAATTGCCATGTGCCATGATATCAAGAAGGCATTCAATAAATATAAAATACCACCGGTTTTGAACTATGGATACATAGAGGTGATCACACACAAAAATATTTTTTTTTCTAAAATGGTCAAGCAACCTATGTTGGGACACTTGAGATGGATTGACCGTTATTTATATTAATTACCCTGTTAAACATAACAGATAGGTCTTGCCCTGANAGCTTTTGGATTGTTATATTAATGTTTTAAATTATGAGCAAAGTAAGATTTCTTCTGATACAGTGAAATTGCATAGTGATTTAAAGTACTAGTCTGCTGTATCGTTAGTTTGTTTGTGATAGCATGTTGAATTTAAAATGTTACTGCCTGATATTGTAAAAGTTATAGATGTTCACACTCTTATTTTTTTTATGTACTATTATTATTATTTTTTTGTAGCTATTTTATCTGGTGGGCTCAAACAACACGCAAACCAAGTTCCGTGTGTTGAAGATCGACAGAACGGATCCGAGAGAGTTGTTGGTCAGCGACGATAAAGTTGAGTACAACCAAGAAGAAATTCGAGACTACATCAACATGATCGAAGTGAGCAATCGCTCCCGTGGCGCACAGAGGTCAGGAGCAGGACAGAGTCGGATTGCCTCTGCTTTTGGAATAGTTGGTGAGTGCGCATGGACGTTCATACTAAGAGTAGACTAAACGTAAAACATGCTCGTTGACAAGGCTCGACTTAGGCTTTGAACAAAATCACTGGAGCACGTAAAAAGATTAAATTCACAAACAGAATTGATTTCGATTTTCTACTTTTCAAACACGAACACAGAGTTAAGGTGTAAATTTTGTAAATAAGTAAAAAACCGATAGATTGGCTCAAATATTTACGGGCTGATGTCTCCTGATTAAGAGATCATGGGTTCAAATCCTTGCATGTAAGTACTATCCTCCAAAAATGCCTGTGAAGGTATGTTTATAGGCATTTTTTAGGTTGGATGTTGAAAGTGGGGTGGGGTGATTTTGACGAGTGTAGAGTAGAAGAAGAAGAAGAAAAAAAAAGACAACAACAGTCAGAAATCCATTAGTTTTGACAAACTATCTAAATTTGGCTTGAAGATTTGTTATACTATTTGCTTTTGGTAATTGCTACTGACAATTCCTGGTGTTTTCAGTAGAGAGAAATGTGTAAGCAAGGCACAATCACTAATGTTCGTTTGACACAACATTGCAACATTATGAAGTGTTTTTGTAGCTAAAAATGGACCTAGAAAAAATCTGTTGTGGTCTAATACCTTACATGTATAATGTTATTTCCTGTAGA
Source organism: Machilis hrabei (assembly GCA_003456935.1). NCBI lineage: Eukaryota > Metazoa > Arthropoda > Insecta > Archaeognatha > Machilidae > Machilis > Machilis hrabei. The sequence goes on from KZ880716.1 coordinate 4,785, forward strand.
CTGTTCTATTTATATCATATGTGGAACAGATCCAAGGGAACCAAAACTGTCAGAGCACAGAACACTAAAAAAACACAGATTTTAATGAAATGAAATGAGGTGTGGCAAAAACTCTTTCTTGNAAAGTAATAAAATGGGCATAGCTTACATGCATCTTATATTCAAGTACATACATTTTCTATTTAAGGGTCTGTGACTTTTATGAAAGTAAATATGGTATATAACAACCCTTTTAAAATTTTTTACCTTGGTTTATCAAATTTTGAAAAAAATTATTGTGAGATTTTTTTTGGTATTAACCTTCTCGGTGCGGACTTCCAGCCCTCAGCATCTAATTCCTGTACAACCAAAATGTTGGGGTCTTATCATTAATTTGAGTGTGACCTTTTTAAAATTAATCGCTACAGACTTGTGTAAGTTTTAGTTGGGATTATTTCGCAAAACTCATACTGAACGATCATCTAAATAGAGTACGTTCGATCCACGAGGGCTAAGACTTAATAAATTTTGGTTGATTGAAATAAATGAAGACACATTGCTGAATATGTGATTTGTATTGACTTTAGAATACACACACTGAACAACTGAGAAAGAGCGCGACCTTTCGCCTTCTTCTCACACATGTTTCTTACAACACCCTTGGATCTTGGAATCCTGGTGGACACTGACCACTGTCCTTTGTCCTTCTACTGTCAGCTTCTAAACTTCCCCCTCTCAAGGGGGAGGTAGTCCCGTTAGGTAATGGTAGTTCCGTTAACGGCACACCCTCGCCTAAGCCCGCCAAAATACAGGACAAAAGGCAACAACTACAAGCTCTAAGATACCTCAAGTCCCTCACGAATCACACCACAAACATACAAGAAAAAGCAACTAAAAATAAAAATTGTAAATAATTAGATTACATCAACTTAAAGTAATGCTTACTCGAACACAACAATATTAAATTGACAGAAAGACAACATGTTTGATAAATGAAAGGACTGACTTACAACGGTCAGTCTGAACACATACCACATATACAAAAAGGTTACGAGACATCCAATCCATTTTAATTTTACGTGATTTTCTGTTTCAGGTTTTGTTCGCTTTCTAGAAGGCTACTACATCATTCTGATTACCAAACGTTGCAGAGTGGCTCTTATTGGTCATCACACCATTTACAAGATTGTGACCACATCCATGATATACATTCCTAACGACAGTGTTAAAGTTCCCCATCCAGACGAACAACGATACGTCAAGATGTTTCAAAGTATAGATCTTTCAAGTAATTTTTATTACAGGTAAAGTTTTTAGACTGACACACAGCAAATGTTGTTACATTATGTGTTTTTGTAAATTTTGTTGTATACATAGAATACCTAGTCTTACCACAAGCTCTATCACGACAGTCTACATCTAATCTAACTCTGCAATTGCCGTAATGGTATGTATCAGGGGGTGCAATGCAACAGCACTGTATGTTACACATCCGAGTTTAAGCGATTCCAATCTCAAATCATCCTAGGAAAAAAGGACCGAAAGTACAAGTTAGTCTTGCTTCAGATTTCCTTTAGTTTATCCTCACAGCCATGCCTAACTTTGAAAGTTGCAGATTGTCTGTACTCACCTTTATTTACCTAAGAATGAACAGTTAACTATGAGGTGTTATCAAATTAAACCTGTTCGAGACCATGTGTTTATAGGAATGAAATGTTATACAAAANTTTTTTTACANAAATAGATAAAGCAATATTTAAGGAAACAGGAATGCACCAGTAGTTGCTAGAAAGAGTCTCCATAGGCATTCAGACATTAATCCCACTGCCTAGGGAGCTTTCGGATACCATTCGCGAAGAATCACTTTGGCTGAGCATTGAACCACTGTAACATCGCATTCTTTACGTCATCATCAGTTTGAAAGCGATGCCCCTTAAGGGCCTTCTTTAAAGGGCCGAACAAGTGGAAGGCATGTTGTGACAAATCAAGGCTGTAGGGTGGGTGGTCCAGAACCTCCCACCGTTTCTTCGCCAACGCATCCTTCACAATGTTTGCAACATACGGACCGTGTGTTGTCATGAAGAAGAATCNCGTCAGATGACAGAAGTCTGGGTCACTTATTCTTTATGGCTTTATGCATAGTGTGTACGTTCTGCTTGTAGTGCTGGGCATTCCTGCTGACATTAGGTTCTTTGAACTCTAGCAACAAAGGCCCTTTACGATAAACAAAAAAAAAAAAACGCAGTGAGCATCACCTTGCCGGCTGAAGATTCAGACTTGAATTTTTGGGCTTTAAGTGAACCGGCATGCTTCCAATGCATAGCCTACTCGAAGATTTGCTGGACGGTTCAAAATGGTGGCACCAAGTTTTGTCACTGGCCACTATGTGCATCAGGACCCTATCACCCTCTGCTTGGTTCTACATCANGAGTTNGAAAATGCTACCCAAGCATTCTTCCGTATACTGGTCGGTTAACATTCGAGGAACCCTTTGGGAACACGCCTTCCGATACAGGAGTTTATGCTTCACCACGTTTTGAACTGTGCCAAAAGACTTCATCTGCTAAAGCACATAAGCTCTTTTGACGATCTGCCCGAATGGCTTCATCACTCTTGGCGATGGCTTCATCAGTTGCAAAAACATTCGCCTGACCGGGACGTAGAAGATCATTCGTTTGCCTACACCCTTCTCNAAACATGCATGCCCAATCCGTAATTGTTGTCTTCGACAAACATTTCTCACAATAAACTGCACTCATTTGTCAATGGATTTCACCCAGTCCACATCCTTTTGCTGTTAAAAATGGAATAGCTTCACACTGGTCCACTTTGGGCAGATTTGGAATCATGCCGGCCATGATTATGTGCCTCTAGAACAAAAAGAAAACTTTAATATCCAACTCCTTCTCAAATGTTCAATACTATGCTCCTATCTTGCACGTAACACATGATCATGATAACAAGTGATCCTGGTTACAAGAAGTGAACCTAAAAAGTGAGGGCACAGCATTGACAAATTCTGGCAATGTTGAAATGAGTTTCACCAAGCTGCTGAAATGCCTCTGAATTCCTAGTTTGGGCATGAGAAAAGACTTCATATTTTCGGACGATGACAGACTGCTGGGTCATGACTTCCGATCCATTGTGGAACCAGGTTGTATTTTGTACCTGATCACAAGGCCTGAACCACCCAACACTGGCTCCAAGTTCATTTCACATGATGGTCGTCCATCATTGGGTCCAGACCTCGACCCCTTTAACTTCAGACATGCCAATAAGGTAGCTTAACACGAGTTTTGAGGCCAGTAGAGGGCATTGTAGACTTAAGTGTCATTCACACAACTCTTGATGATTGGCCACATTGTTCAAATACAAGTTGAGGCCATTTTTAATAGTTTTGTGTTCCATAGATACCTCATAAAATATCCAGATAAACAGTATACAAATCGCGATCCTGTCTGTTCACCGTCCACTTTTTTTTTAACTCTATGCTATAATTTATGGTAAGTCGAAGCAGTAGTTAGTTTTTTTTATATAATCACATCACCTTTGTGTGTCTCAGAGAAATCCACATCCAGAAAATAACTATTCTGGTTCTGGTCCTTAAGGATTTCGGAATAGGAATTGCTCCTTAAGTTTGGTAGTTCCACTTAACTGACATAATCTTTAGACACCTCTTTACCACATGGGGTGACCACCATGAGAGGTTCCTCTTGCGAAACAACTTGCTTTAAAGAAAAGGAAAACGAGTGAAATTTNTACACAATCCTAACTCTGGTGACCCTGCAGTGTATTAAATTTTGGGCCTACTGATCCTAGATCCACCACACAATGGTAACAATAATAATAATAAAAAATATGTTTATATTTTTAATTTAGCAGTTGGTAATCATGTGTTGATTGTATTTAAACAAAATGTTTAGCACATTAAAGTAATATAAACGGTTTTAGAAAGAGTAAAGTGAACGACTATGCGAGTTTAATACTTTTATATTGGTAAGAATATTAAAAGAGTGCATACAGAAGTTGAATTTTGCTCTATTGTAACCGACAGGTTGGCCTAGTGGTTAGAGTGCTCGCCTCCTGATCNGGAAATCCCGGGTTCAAACCCCGGGGCCGGCTCCTAGCCCTGGGTAAAAAGGGTTATCCTACGAGTCTGCCTGTGAAGCACTNCACACTANGGTATGATCGTAGGCNTGTTCCGGGAGGCACGTTAAAGGCGGGTCCCATCGATAAGTGTTCGATGTAAAAGATCCCACCTCCGGCTATGTGTCGGCTGAGTGACAAAATTAAAAAATTCAGTTATCCTGAAGCGTCATTACGACATGGATGGGGTCTCCAGTAGACCTGAGATGTCATAACAGTGGAACCATAATCCAATAGCAATAGGTCTGTTGCATGAATGTTCTTATGTGCCACCTGGGTCCAGGGGCTTATTTGTGGTGTTTGAAAGATCCAGCTGTAATAAGTTGTAATTTAAAAATCAGCATAAAATTTCATGTGTGTTCTGTATAAATATACATAGTATTGAATTTAAAAGATTTCAGTTTAACATCTTGAATTTTCATGCTGAGAATTCTTTGAATTTTTGTTTCCGTCACAGGCATTTGAACCCATGAACCAAAGTCTACTACATTATCCACCCAACTAGGGTAGAGATTTCTTTGGAACATAGCTGGTGTAGTTAACTAGACCGTCAATAGTGTCCAACNAAGTAGTGTAGAAATTTATCAGATATTGTCAGAAACATTCAGATTATGATTAATTTATTTTTTATTCTGTTTCTTACAGCTATAGCTATGATCTCACACATACTCTACAATACAACCTGACGGTACCTCAGAATCTGCCGGATCTAATAAAAGACATAAAAACCAACGACCAGATGCCAGCAAAGGCAAAGATTTCAGCATCAGAAGATGAAGGTATGTTGTTTTTGTGAGATCATCATCTTTAACCAAGTTAATTCAGTGTACTGAGTGAAGATGTGTCTGAATTTGAGCNTGAAATATTTCTTTACGTTTAAAAAATGGATTTAGAAATAGACACGATAAGACTGGTTTTTACCGTACTCTAAAAAGCTATATTCCACTGCGATGTGTAGCCAGCTCTGTATTAGTGGTTTCATAATGTCGATGTTGATTCTAAAAATTTGTAGAGACCTGTGATTGTTAAAAATGTACATGACGGTTATAGCGCCCCTGAATGGAGAAACTTTAAAATGTCTGGAAATGAACAAAAACTTCAAAATCAAAATCTGGCCTATCTGAGGAAAAGGTATTCTACAACATATCCAAAGCTCATTGAAATTGGTGCACTTNCCACTGGGGGCTTCCCTCGTTAGTAAACAAACATCGAAAAATGTTGTTAACGGGAGCACAGTTATATTTTGTTTTTAAAAGTAAGTTACTGAGAAAAGTTCACTTTTTTTTTTTGTTAGTTATCCGTGTGATAGAAAATCTAAGCTATTGCCGGAATATTTGAATTTGTTTATTTTATTTTAGTTATTCTATTTTGTTTGTTTATTTATGGTTTTGACAATTGTTTTTCATTAGTAAAAGAAGAGGGCATTAAAAGTGACAACAAGAACGAAGGCGGAGCATCCAAAGAGCACGTGGCCCGTAAACGTCCAGTAAAGGAATATGCGGTCAGAAACCGTCCCCATTCAAGATTTGTGTGGAACAGCTATTTGCTGAAACCCGTGCACGACATCCTACATCCAGACTGGATCATTTACGTAACTCATGGGTTCGTTGGACAAGCGAACATTAGTGTTTTTGGCAGACCTTTTTATGTGACGCTCATTGCTCGACGTTCTAACAAATATGCAGGAACACGGTTTCTGAAACGTGGAGCAAACTTTGAGGTGAGACGTGTTTCGTTGTTTAGTGTTATGGCAATTAGATACACATTTTTAAATTTGCCAATGTTTGATTATATCCATTTGAAAAGGTCATATTTGGTTCTTAGCCTTCAGATTTAATGAAAATTCAATTGTTTTTTTTTTTTTCTAAGGCACACACAAATAAAGTAAACTTGTAAAGCTATTTTTTTTAATCAGACAACAACTTTTAATTAAGATTTTGTTGGAAACAGGAATAGGAAGTCATTTTGTAAATTGAAAAATAAATAAACAAGATTTTTACCTTATTCCAGCACCACGTAACGGTGCGATGTTTCGCCCAGACGTCCTCCGGGCTTTGTCAAGCACAGTCGTGATTCATATTAGAGAAACTCCCTGATAACATCAATAGGGAAAAAGGTTTTAGATAACATTTGGCAAGATTTCTTAAAAAAATGGACTAAGAACTACTTTAAATAATAGTTTTTGTAGACTCTTTCATCACTTGCAAAATAAGACTACTTTTTTCTGTTTGCAGTGAGTTTACAATTTGCCATTTTATTTTATTTTATTTCGTATACAGGGTGACGTAGCAAACGAAGTCGAGACCGAACAAATCGTGCACGACTCTTGCGTCTCGACCTTTGCCCACGGACACTACACGGCATTCGTTCAACTTCGAGGGTCCATTCCAGGACACTGGAGTCAAGACATAAGCAAGATGGTTCCGAAACCTACCATAACGCTCGATTTGAGCGATCCGTGTGCTGAAACGGCAGGTACAACACAAGTTAGAAAACATTGTTATTTTTCAAATCTGATTTTATTTACTTGCCACCTTACTACGTAAATGAAAAGGAGCCAAATGTTGTGATTGATGACTTTATATAAAACAAATTTTGTAATATACTTTGAGTTTGATTGGTACTGTGAGATATGCTNACTTTGTGACTGAAATACCAGTGTTGTAACAAAACTGATTATCGATATCGGTGTGTTTTGCGACAGTGCTCTCGTCTGTATTTTTTATACATTAAAATATAGTGCATATCTCATTCTAATAATGTATGCCAAAAATAAAAGTTAAGAACCAGGTTTGAAAGTAGATAGTATTTATTGTCTTCGAGTTTACTAATAAATGTTGTGATTTATTCAGTTGTATTTGAATAACCAGAGAAAAGTGTTATTAGTATTGAGTTTTCTTCTAACTAATATATTATCATCTGACGTCTCCCTCCTTCAGGTGCACACTTTAACGATTTGTTGCGACGTTACGGGTCTTCGATCATCATTCTAAACCTGGTCAAGAAAAGGGAGAAGAAAAGGCACGAAAGCATTCTCAGTGAGGAGTTTATCGTTGCTGTTGAATACCTCAACACATTCCTTCCCCCGGAATTTCGCATTCAGTACCACAGTTTTGATATGGCTCGGATAAACAAGTTGTAAGTAAAATAGTCTTTGTTTGAAAAAGTTTAACTTTGTCTAGAATAAGTTCAGAGTTGTTTTCAATGAAAAAGCTCTTTACCTTTTTTATTTCAATGTTGTGATTATGTAACTAAATTTTGTGNACATTTTCATCGAGGATTTTGACGATTTTCAGCCATTGTTTTGGGTATCTGCTTTATAAACTCGTTAAATATGCTGTTCTGAAGCAGAATAACTGTGATTTTTCCATAATATGGACATTGGTAATAATAAATGGTGCTAATTTACATACGAAAATTATGTAATGGAGCACCATAATAACACTATACATTTGATAGAACTAAAATATAAAAGTCAGCATGGTATTACAGATCTCCACAATGTAAGTATTTTACCTTAATTAGTATGTCCTATTATTACTGACATTTGTGATGTGGCAATAATGCAGTTTGAATTGACAAGTGTTTAATAGCCAGATATGTGGACCAGCGTTTTAAGAGTTGNCTGGAGCTAAAGTGATTTATATTAGATTTTTGATCAGTACTATAAAAATACGCACTTTATAGGCTTGCGTATTTAATAAATATTGCATCACTATATCAAGGGAAGTATTTTGAAGTGAGGTAATGAATTACTTTTTATTTTATTTTTTTACCAGTGTTGCTATTTTGTTGCATTGATATAGTGGTGCAACATTGATCACAAGTGTAACGAAAATCGTGACGTCACATCTTCAACCTACTCTTTAAACGATGAGTATACGCAATGACGATGTCGTTACAATATTACAACAAAGAAATAAAGGTATATACACATTTTAAATTATCTGAACACTAGTTTAACAGGTGATAAGATTCCTTTTTTACGTTTTTGCAGAAACAGGTAGGCACACGTGATTACTTTAAAAGGAGAAAAGAGATTTCTTATCGTACACCATTTTCTTAGTCCTTTGATATTTCGCCGAGTTTTTTGCCTCTGGCTTCATCAGAAAGTCACTTACACTTATGTTGTCATCAAAGAAGCCTTCTTCGAAACACTATCACTTTGTGAAGAGTGTTACAGTTTCGGTTGGTTGATATCTGCCTCCCATGTTTTTATTATCTTCTATATTGAATGGTATAGAATGATAGAGTCAAATCACTTCACTTCGCTGCTTTCCCACAGTTAAAACAATTTTTTTGAACCTTATTAAAATCAATTTAAAAAACACACGTACCTCTTGAACCACGGAACAGTACACCAGTTATATTTACGTGTGTTTTTTAAATTGATTTTAATAAGGTTCAAAAAAATTTGTTACGTGTGGGAAAGCAGCGAAGTGAAGTGATTTGACGCTATCATTCTATACCATTCAGTATAGAAGATAATAAAAACATGGGAGGCAGATATCAACCGACCGAAACTGTAACACTCTTCACAAAGTGACAGTCTTTCCAAGATGGCTTCTTTGATGACAACATAAGTGTAAATGACTTTCTGATGAAGCCAGAGGCGTAAAACTCGGCGAAATATCAAAGGACTAAGAAAACGGTGTACGGTAAGAAATCTCTTTTCTCCTTTTAATATAATCAACGATAAGATTCCTGTTTTAGCACCACTACATACAGTTGGCTAAATGCATTTGAATACATGATTCTGTTAACTTATGAACTATCTTCCTTCCTTAAAGGAAAGAGTCTGACGTCATGTCTCGACTCGGAGACATAGCTCGCTGTGCACTGCGGAGAACTGGATTTTTCCACAACCAGACTCAGTCTGCAGGCCTGGACCAAAGTTCTGGGTCTCGCCAAGTGGGAGTCGTTAGAGTGAACTGTGTNGACTGTTTGGACAGAACAAACACGGCTCAGTTTGCCATCGGGAAGTGTGTGCTCGCATTACAGGTAATAATACTAACTGGTTTTTTTTTTTACTAAAAATAAGAAAAAAGAAATGCTTTTAGCTTTAGACTCAGTCGAGTAAAATCCGATATTCTTTTAGTTAGCAGTGTCTGTAGAAAAACAGTAGCATATACACTGATTATTGGTGCAAAGAATTAGTAGATTCAATTGTTTTTAGTAGAAAAAGAGTGAGTTTAACTTTTC
>KZ880717.1:3622-14216 GCA_003456935.1 Machilis hrabei
GATCTTTTACATCGAACACTTATCGATGGGACCCGCCTTTAACGTGCCTCCCGGAACACGCCTACGATCATACCTTAGTGTGGAGAGCTTCACAGGCAGACTCATAGGATAACCCTTTTTACCCAGGGCTAGGAGCCGGCCCCGGGATGAGAACCCGGGACCTCCCGATCAGGAGGCGAGCACTCTAACCACTAGGCCAACCTGTCGGTCAACTGAAAACTAAAAAGTTTAGAGAAGAAAGAAAACTTAAGAGTCATTGTATTTAAAAAAAATCACCCAGTTAAAAATAATTGGTTGCATGACTATTTTTAAATACCGTAAATTTATTTTTTGTAAAAATTGTTCAAGTTAATGTTTCGTAATTTGAACGCCAAATAAAGAAAAAATACAGTTGTCATTTTCAGGATTCGAACGCAGTACCGTGAAGTTACGAGTCCAGAGTGCTAACTATTATGACACCAGATGTTGGCAAACGTAAAGATAATATAAATGTGTATTTATAGTTCACATTCATACCATATAGGCCTAATATCTTGCAAACGGCTGCCTAAACAGGCAAACTGAGTTCACCATGGGTTTTAAGTACACTGAATTCTTTCGAACTGCATATTTTTTTCCTTATTTCGGTGTTTGAGCGCCGGGACCAACCCATCCCGTCCCGCCCATCCCATCCCATCCCGCCCCGCCCGCTAGCTGCCGGGACCTGTTGGCTTGCACGATAGTAATATAAAAAACCGAGGGAGCTCAACTTGTGATAAACTCTAAAATTTTTAGTCATCATGTTGCACTGTTGGCAGCCTGCGTACTTTTTCAGTGGTTATCCGCCAAAAGGTTTAATATGTATCTAGTCCAGTGATAGCATAGTGGTTAACATGATTGGTTTCAAAGTCAGAGGTTGTGGGTTCGAACCGTGGTAACATTATTATTATTTTTCCTCAGGCGAACAATTGTCCATCGTTTCACAAACACAAAAAATAATCGGAAAGGTACATCGGTAGTAGAAACTTATAAAAGTAATAAGAGCCCATCCAGTTTGAACCGCCGCCAGCCTCAACCGGTTGCTCACGTACTTGGAAAATGCCATGCTGACAAAACAGCTCAACGAATCGACCCCATCACAGAAATCACACCAAACCAGGAGGCATTCGCTTGCTTCACTCCGAGCCTCTCCAACACGCCTTTCACAACAACACCCACAGAGTTGTAAATAACACGAAAATACCCAGCAGTTCTGTCACAATCCTTTGCCTTGAAGTTACTGGTGTGGTCAAACAGTTACACACCAGTTTTTGGCTGTCAACTACGACAGCAATTTCTATACGTGTCCTCACCAAATGAAGTGAACCATACACATGTGCTCAGAATATAACATAGCCTACTTTATCCAGTAAAAAAAAATGCTGTGCAACTATTCGGTTTTGTTAAGTGATTATCATAGCACTATTAAAGAACAGAACATTTAAATTGTGACTAATGCATACCTACCCAACACTTACAAACAGTGCAGACTAAAATAGAGCAAAGAACATTGCCTGCAGTTTGTATTTCACATTACAGCACCAAGTAGTTGATGGTCTATATGTATTCAAGCGGTAGATAAAGTTTTGTTGCAATTTTATGTATCTCACTTTCAGCAATTGTAAAACTTCCTAATCACTTGTAACATCATCACACAAATTATACTTGTTGAATGCTCTCCGCAGAACATTTCTAAGTCTCAATAATGTCCAAATGGATCCATCGACCCTTCCCTATGTGCGAATGTTTTATTGATATAATGGTATTTGGTAAACATCTGTAACGTTTTTAAAATGCTGCCAATGAAGAACTATTGTATGTTACTTCTGCATCTGGTGGCTTTGCAATGAATTACTGTTGTCTGAAAACGCAGTTACTTGGTTGCTGTGACAGCTATAGCTTCAGTATTTTCAAAGAAAGTGCAAGTCAGTGCTTCCTTACGAAGAAAAGAAATCGACTAAGGATCGAACCAGTGTACTTTCAGCATAAAAAAAGACGTCAATAATCTATTTTTTTTCTATAAAATTCCCTTCTCGAAACACCCACTGATGCTTTCTCATTATACCATAATACATTATTTTCACCGTTGTCTATTTGCAGTAGGCTTACTTACGATCATTTATGATAATTTGTTCACACATTTCTCATGTTATTTTTAGGCAGCCACTTTGCGGCCCTATCTGACGGCTGTAAGGCACACACTTACAGCAGCAATGTGCCTTGAGAATTTTTCATCACAAGTTGTGGAGCGCCACAATAAGCCTGAAGTAGAAGTGAGGTGAGTTTAGAGGTTGTGGTTTTATATACTTGATGTTGATTTAAATTATCTTAAATGTTGTGNTTTGATTACACTTTGTGTACCCGGACCCAGTAGTTCAAGAGTTAAAGGCTCATCCACACAGGCACAACTGAACCAGTCATGGTTCTGTTGCAATAAAAAGCGACCCAATGCTATTTAATGCCGAGGGTGGCTGGAGAACACCGGTGCTAACTGAAAACACGATCGTGTTCTGGTGATACAACGAGGGGTTTGCGACGATTGCAATCTCACAGCTCTCGGACACTAAGGAGCATCCCTTTCCAAGGATATGAGTAACTGGCCATTGAGAATGTATTTTCGTTGGTATTTCCTCACCATCAAAGAGAGCGTGTGTAAACTGTCTGTGGCCTCATTGTTACATGAGCTTTTATTGTATGTTTTTTTATATATACATACGTGCAATATCTTTGTGTGTACTAATTATCTGTTTGTGACTGGTGGCTTTATAACTATTAGGATTTCAATAAGAGAACAACAATACTATGATATCTGTTAATCATATTTACAATGAATGGTGTTGTTATTGGTTTTGGGGAAATGTCTATGTCATATATTATGAACTGTTATGTAAAAATGTTTGTTGAACTGTTATGTGTGAAAGACAGTAAATCTGAAAAAAGGGGAAAAATGTAAATGAATTGCTACCCAAGAGTTATTATTTCCCTCTGCAGTGCAACAAATTGCTCTCCTGATATGCTGTTAGACACTTAGCAGAGTAAACCAAAATGTGGTTGTTATCTGCATTATTATGAGAAATGAGGTAAACAGAATAGCCTACCGATGACTGGTTGAAGAAGTACAGACAATGCAAAAATACTAATGTGGCAAGAATAACACATTGTTAGGCAGCTTGAAACTGTATTTAACTGAAGTTGTGAACCTGATAAAAAGTATTCAAGCCAATATTTAAGGTTCTCACGGTTTTGTTTGGGAAGAAAAATGTCATTGTGGAGCAGAGAAGCCATTGCAAGAACATCAATAATGTATTGCCAGAATTTAACAGTTTGCATAAATATTAAAATAGCTATTTTACTTGTGTGTTAATTATCCTTAAGATGAATAGGAAATCCAAATTGAATTTTGCATTTTTAAAGACAATATGCTTCTATGTAGACCTATGTTACTTTTTAGGTTTATACTAAATTGTTCCAACTATNGACGGTTGTGGTAAGCGAATGTTTTTTTATTCTTTTCACAGAACCAGCAAAGAACTTCTGTTGACACCAGTAGTCATCAGCCGCAATGAAAAGGAGAAAGTTCTGATTGAACCATCGGTAAACTCGGTTCGTATCAGCATCGCCGTTAAGCAAGCCGACGAGATTGAGCGCATACTGTGCCACAAGTTTATGCGTTTTATGATGATGAGGGCAGAGAATTTCATAGTTCTCCGACGCAAGCCTGTCGAGGTAAGTATCTAACATGTTGATATATTACCTATAAAGAACCATATTATTGTTGCATTTTCTCATAAAACTTATTCAGGACATTANAGAAATCTCGCATACTATTTTGTTGTAATATTGCTCATGTACATTTTTTAGAAAGACTTTTTAGAATTGAGTGCTATGTTATGGTCACATGTATGTAGTGTTTCGGCTGGAAAAGCGATTGCTGCCGTTTTCTTTCCTTTCAGTACTCATTATTTCACGTTTTTTATAGCAGCAGTATTGGCTGTTTTTTGTTATTTGGAAACTGTTAAAAATAGGGATATCTAGTTGTGATGATGCCCACAAAGGGCTTTTTTTTCTTTGATTAAATGAAATTGAATGTGCATACCTCGCATTGTTCTGCACACATCAAAATGATTACAAATATTATACCCTACTATTTGCAGTATTTACTGCTTAGTTCTTTCAACAGCCACTCAAATGAGATCCTTTAAGTGCATGCTTTCAGGTAGTGACAATACATACATAGTGTCATCCTTCAGTTAGCCCCACAGGAAAAAGTTGAAGCGAGTTAAATCGGGCAATTTTGCAAGCAAGGCGTTAGGATGTTTGTTTCAATCCATTGGCCAGGAAACGTAGTATTCAGAAGAGGAATCCCAGTATGATGGATTTGATGTGGTGTTCTATGTTTTTGGAAAACTGCATTTGGATTTTCCTTGTGCACCTCAGGCAGTAACCAAAGCTTTAGAATTTTGCAAAACACAAGTCGAATAATTGTCTTTTGCACACAAAGGAACAGTTTGTATTCTTTATTACTTTTGAGGATACAAAAATATTATTTCCTTAGGGCTGTAAACTGAGGATTTTCAGAACCCCAAATACATAATGTGTCTTTGTCACTGAAAAACAGTGTGGAGAGGATGGTTTTGTCCTCCTCGATACAGGTTATTGTGTCCATGCAGCATGTCATATGTAATACACTATATTGTCTCATTCGGTGTTATGGCCTGCAACATTTGTTAGTGGTAAGGCTGGAGTGCAAACTGTTTTAATAGAATTTGCTACACTGTTTTCTGTGGTCTACTTTTCACAAGCCTTCATTGTCTTGTGGACTTGCGCAGGCTTTGCAAAAAAAATTAAAAAAAACTGACAAATGCAATTAACCATCTGCTCACTCACATGTGGTTATCCAAAATCGTTTCCTCTTAAGATATAAGCGGTCTGTAAACTGCATATATCACTTGTGAATTGAATATGAAGTGTGAGACTTTTCATTCAGCTCGGTAAATCCTCACCGAATACCTGCACACTAACTTGGGTGTTGTAGTGATAAACATGCAAAATCAGTTCATACACTCAAGGCGTTAAGAGTTCCTGTTTGCATTATGCTAGTTGCACTTTTCTGCTGCCAATAATTGATTAGTAGGCCTACAATTGCTCACCTTGTTTTGACTTGTTCTCTAATATTTCGGACTTTGTACACTGACTGTTCTCTGTAACAGACGTGCAATTTTTTAGAATATTTTTCAGTTAGATTTATTTAAATAATTAGAAAAAAAATAATGTACAGTTTTTGTTTTTACTGAATACATTTGCTAACAGTGGCAGAAGTGAAGAAATTGAAATGGTTAATACCTATTGTAATTACTAAAATGCTGTACCCATATACAGCACGATATTATATAGCGCAATATACAAAGTCACAAAAAAACATTGGCATTCCAAAGAAAAAAAATATTTTTTTTTAACCATTTTTTCAAATATGGTACCACATTTACTCTTCTCTTGTGAGAGTGGCTAACTGTTATATGTTGTTACTTATTAGATATACCTTTCAGGGCTATGACATCAGTTTCCTGATCACAAACTTCCACACTGAGCAGATGTACAAGCACAAACTGGTCGACTTTGTGATTCATTTCATGGAGGAAATCGACAAGGAGATCAGCGAAATGAAGCTCTCTGTGAATGCACGAGCAAGAATTTGTGCTGAAGAATTTTTAAAACGGGTAGGTGTGAAAAGTAAAATTATTATGTTAAATAATACAGGAATATATACATATGTTTTGGAACCTGGCCTAATATCAATTGAAATCATAGTTTTCCCTACAATCATTGTGTGGTCCTCCTGGGCATAGGACTTTTAGTTTAGTCTGGGAGACACATGCATCAGACAGTATCCTGTTAATGCACACCATTTGACTTTCCACTATTAAGAAATATACTTGTCAGGGAATGGAATGCAATAGGTAAATATTTATGTAAAACTTGAAGGAGTGTCTTCAGAAGATAGGACAATAAGAAACCACATTGGTTTGGCTCAGTTTTGGAGTTGCACTAATACAAAAAACTTAGCTGCACATTTACTCTGTAACTAGGAACTCAAAATGTTGCATATACCACATTTACTCAACTATAAGCTGTGCCCTTATTTATTAATAACTTGGAATGGAAAAATAAATATACTGCTTGCAAGTTATACCCATGATATGATTTTTCACAAAAGAGTTTAGAGACGTCTTATTTAATTTAATTCTGTGCTGCAGGTAGAAATAAAAGAATGACACA
This sequence comes from Machilis hrabei, assembly GCA_003456935.1. Classification (NCBI taxonomy): domain Eukaryota; kingdom Metazoa; phylum Arthropoda; class Insecta; order Archaeognatha; family Machilidae; genus Machilis; species Machilis hrabei. The sequence goes on from KZ880717.1 coordinate 9,917, forward strand.
CTTTTCTTTCTTCTGACCAAGGATAAGAAGTGGAATATGTAAAACTAGTCGGGCTATTACTCGCCGTCGTTAATGGAAATCTTCCAACGTTTTGCCTCGTGTTCATGTGGCTTCCTCAGGGACGAACAGCTAAAGACTTTAGCTGTTGGTCCCAGAGAAAGCTACAGCTCATGTTAAAAATAGAGACAAAAAGTATTATTGAAAAGCCACGAATAACAACTTTTCAAATGTACAAAATAATGTAAATTCCGGTTTGTATGTGATTAGAGGTTACACCCCAATTTAGACGTCATAGTTGTGGAGAAAAAATATTTTTTTTAATCGAGTAAATATGGTGTATGCATATAAATTCATGTACAATACACTGATGAGCAATTGAATTAGAGATACCTGCGTAGTAGCGGGTAGCACTCCCTCTGGCTCTGATGACGGCGGCGATGCGGCGTGGCATGGATTCCATAAGACACCGGAAGCGTTGGGGAGCCATACCAATCCATGACCGCTGCAAAGCCTCCCACAATGTACAAGGATCCTTTGGAGCAGGGTCCATGGCGTACACATATCTCTCGACAGCATCCCAGATGTGCGAAGCACTCATACTCTGCCATCATCGTGTACCAACTTGTACCTCGACTCATCGGACCAGGCGACCTTTTTCCAGTCTTCGAGGGTCCAATGGTGGTGTTCCTGCGCCCATGTTAACCGTTGCGTCTTGTGATGTACGGAGAGCAGGGGTACCCTATTGGACTGGTGACTTCTGGACCCCATAGTGAGGAGATGGTTCTGAATGGTATGGCTGCTCACAAGCCGTTGTTGTCCAACATTGAATTGGCGAGTGATCTGCTGCACTGTGGCCCTTTTATCCGATGTTACTATTCGAGCTAGCCGACGGCGACCCCTGTCATCCACACGTTGTACACCACGGCCGTTGACCCTGGAGGCGGCGGTTTTTCCAGAATCCAGGTACTCACGGTACACTCTTGACACGGTGGCCCGTGGAAAGTCCAGTGCCTGCACAGCTTCGGAGCTGGAGTGCCCCTTCTGGCCGCGATCAAAGGTGCTGAGATCCCGTGTCTTACCCATTATGTGCTCGACTGTTAATCAGACGGTCAGTACAAGGTCTGACGTCATCCCGGTCACGTGCCACACTGTACTATTCAATTCGCCGGGGTGACCACAGCACCGTTTTGCTAACATGGCAGGTATCTCTAATTCAGTTGCTCGTCAGTGTATATACAAATGTGTTATATGCTGTGTGATGCCACATTGAAAATTACCACAAAAATCACACCCTGATAACTTGTTTTTCTTAAAATGCTATTATATATTAACAACACACAATGCTTAGTTTCCAATTAAAATTCAACAATAATTAACGTATAATAAGAATGAGAAGTCAAAGACACCTTTTGATAAAGAAGTGTCAGGGCATGTCATTAAAAGTACAGATATAAGTATACAGGGTGCATGGAGCTCATTTCAAAAGTGTCCATCTTAATATCTCAGGAAATGCGTAAGATTGACAATTGAGAAAAAACACATCACCTTTTAATTTAAAGGGGAAGATCAAAAAGTATAATACGAAAATTGACGAGTCAGTGTTAGGCCTAATTATCCTACTTAATTCAGAATTTCAAGTAGCACCATACCTTGAGTGATAGCTCAATGGAAAGAACATTTTTTGCTATGTACAATGGCACCAATATTTTTATGAAAGCATACATCCACAGTAATTTACAAAGGTTGAAACATACAAATAGCTCGTGATTACAGTATCAACAAGCAAGAATACATTTGAAATGGGGAAAATAAAATTCCATTTGTTAACCAAAGGAATATTACTATTTATTAGTGAAACAAAGATTTCTCCTCTACACTAACTAAGGTAAATGATTAAAGTGTTTACTGTTCCTTGCTAAACAGTGGTAAAGTCTCTGTGGATGTACGTTTCGTAAAAATATTTTGTCCTTGTACAGAGCGAAAAATGTTCTTTCCAATGAGCTATCACTCAAGGTATGGTGCTATTTGAAATGCTGAAGTTAGTAGGACTATCACTGAATCATCAATTTTCCTATTACACTGTTTGATCTTCCCCCTTGATTCAAAAGTTGATGTGTTTGTTCATAATTCTCAATCTTACGTATTTCCTGAGATATTATGGTGTAAACATTTCAAATGAAAACCCTGTGTGTAATATATATAAATAAATGTTTGTTGATTTTGAAAAAAAAATGCATATGGTTGGTGCCGAGTGTTGGCTTGTCACATACATGTTAGCATTAGGTTTTTCTCCCTTTTTGCAAAATTTTGCTCTGCTGTATTGTAAATGTCCGGGTTTTTAATTGTTGATACAAACTTTTTACCAGATAAACCACTGGTCCTTTGACTTGGCAACAGGCCAAATGTGTATGTCCATACTTTTAGGAGTATGGTGGGGACTTCATACAATTCCAGTGGAGCGTCTGTGTCATGAACTGAAAACCTGTGTTCTGGAATGCATGACTATGCAAATAGCACTAAAAGTAGTTTAATCTTTTGACAAAGGTATTCAACTAGTATCCTTATCGACGCCATTAACATCGTTTTCAACTGTATGCATATTCATGTCGATACTAATAAACTGGCCAGGTGCTGCATGTAAAATATGTTTCTCATATTTTGTGATGAAAAACATAAGTGTATGTTATGCACGCAAGTTTTTAATGTGGGTATTTTGTTTGTTTTACAGTTCTAGTACCTGCCTCAACCCATGTTCAGAAGGGAAAGGAGAAAGGAAAAAAAAATGCATTTCATTGTTAATGCTCTACTAAAAGCACAAGGAAAAGTTGTTAGCTGAGAAAGCTCAGAACTTTCAAAGTGGTTACATTCCAAGTGCCAGATGTGATTGACATCGCAGTATGTCTGTACAAACAGTAATAGGATTGAAAGTTGAGAAATACGCTACTGTTATACCAGTGCTAATGCATAAAAGGTCACGTTTTGGAATGCAAGTTTTTATACGCTGCTTTTCAAAAAGCAGCACACTTTAAACTCCCCCAAGCATAAGCACAGGTAGTATTAAGAAAAGGGTGAAATTTATATGTGGAATGTAAGTTTCTAAAGTTTTGTCAAAGTTGTTAATTTAAAGAGTACATGTGTATTTATTATACTGTAGCATTACATGTGACACTAATTATTGACGTTTCATTATATCTCATGGACTACTGCCAGTTCGGTTGTTAACAAATCCAGCTCTATTTTATGAAATGCTGTGTTTTGATTTTTATCTGTAGTATAGAGACTTGGTTACCCTTTCCCTATCGTTGATGAGAATTGTTCAAGGTAACATTTTACCAAAGAAAAGGAAAACAGTCTGTAATCACTCGTTTAGCCTATTTGTTTATTCTTTAGTAACGTGATTAATCCTAATCCACACAACGGAACATTCTACTTGTCTGTTGGCTAGGTATGTTTAAGTTTACGTGTAATAAAAACGAAGAATTTGTGAAACTGGTGAATTTTATGTCAAATGTACGTCATATTGAAAATAGTGCACGAAGTTTTGGCCTCGCTTCCTAGTATTTCTAGCAGAGAATTGTTATAAGCATATACTTATTTCTTTATTAGTCTTTAGTTCATGTACAATAAGTGGTATTTATGAGCAAAAAGCAGTGCAGTAACAATGCCAAGGAATGCGGGAGGAGCAGTCAGTAATTTTTGTGGTTAATTAAGTATTTGCATAGCACTGCAAAACCAAACCACAGACTTTAATAAGAAGATATGTTTCTCTGTTAATTTGATTGATTCAAGATGTGCTATTTTTTTAATGTTTCTTTAATGCAAGCAAAACTTCATTCGTATTGTAGAATAAGCAAATAGGATTTACTACTAGTAATGACAGGAAAAATTGATACTAACAGTAATTTTTCCTTCCATCTGCTAGTATTTTGACCTCCTGGTTTGAAAGTGATTCCTAGTGTGACCTAAAATATATGACTATCTTTTGTGAAGGTTTTAACTTTCTGACCTTATATTTGCAGAACTTTGCCAGCATCATTTAAAGACAGATGACATTATTCCTGTACACCTTTAAATAAACCGTTCTCTCCTATAATTCAATATTGGGCAACATGGTATTTAGTGAACATGCTTAGATGAAATTAAAAATATTTGCTAATCCTTTACTCCTAGTCTTAACAACATGTGGACATTAAAATGTCAAGAATAGCCGAGCTGCTGCCTAAATTTCATTCACCAGCAGATTTTTTTTAGGGATCTGTTTTTACATGTAAAAGCACTTCTGAATAAACCAAGATTATTG
>KZ880743.1:2329-13478 GCA_003456935.1 Machilis hrabei
GTGAACCACTTTTCTTTTCGAAAATGGAGATTCCAAGGAATATGCCCATTGGATCGTTTGCTTTATGCCTATAAACATGTAAACTTATGGGACCTTTCTGTTAAAAATAGAAAACACTAGAAGAAAATAGAACAGATGCATATAGATTTTACGTTTAATGTAAAACTCAATTCGAATCTCTGTGTGGCTATCTAAATTCTTATAATTGTCATAAAAATTTTGAAACAGGGATGATATTGTACTCATGATATAATTTTCGTCGTTAATACCATCAGAAGCAGAGCTGATGGATGAATTCGAATTCGTGGAACAGTAGGACGGAATGTTGAGATTTCATGCTGACGAAGGCGGATGACGTGTTAAAGGTTGTAGCGAACTATAGCATATTTTTTTTTAGATGTTCCTCTTTCTCCATGATGATTTGCGCTATTTTCATTTTGTGAGTTAATTTGTCTATGGGGAGGGAACCCTTCAATAGTTTTTGCATGGCACAGTAAGACAAGACCAGAGTCACTGTAGTCCGTCTTTGATCGTTTGTTTTGAAGGTAGTCAAACACTCTACCAAACACCGTTGATGTTTTACACTTTTTTTTCTAAATTTTTGTGTTTGGCAACTACATCGTGTTGTTGTTATGATTAGCTCAAATGGACTGTCTTCATTATTGACATTGCGTTCTTCTACATATCGTTGAACAACTACATCAGACTCACATTCTTATTAAATTTCATTTTTGCTGGCAAAACCCATGAACAGAAGAAAAAAGATCATTTACTTTGTCATTGCCAATGTGACTGACCAGGAACAAAGGCGCATAACTTCTACCACAAGTTTGAAGCAGTTCCGCGTCGTTGTGAGTCATGTCACTGCATACAGTGTGATGGATAGTTATCTTCTTTCCTGCTCCTGTGTTTCTCATTGGTTAGAGCAGACCTTNGCGAAAGCAATGTGAAGTCCTCTACTCCAATGTATTTCATGATTTGTATGATTACTGAGTGGAAGTAAGTGCTTCCTAAGGGAGTTTTGTATTGTTTTCTAACTCACAAAAGTTGCTCAAAATATCCACCTCTAGCTTCGATGCAAGCATTACAACGGCGTATGAGATTCTGCCGCACCCTTTCTAAAAATCCCTGGCATGTTTTGAATCATATCGGAGGCAGCTATGATCCTAGCAACCAGTTCAACTTCTGTGTTCACTGGGGTTTCATACACCAGTGATTTTAAGTTTCCCCAGAGTAAATAATCAAGACGGTTCAGATCGGGTGATCTCGCAGGTCATGGAATAAGACCTTCCCTTCCAATCCAGTATCCAGGAAATCTAGCATTCACGTAGCCTACTCACAGACATCCAAAGTGAAGTGAGGCGGTGCCCCGTCGTGCTGTAGCTACAACCTCTCATGGACGATTAAGAGTAGTTCCCCCAATAACTCAGGCAAGATGTTAGTCAAGAACCGCAAGTGAACGTAGCCGGTCAGACAATTAGCTAGAATGATTAGATGATCTTGGACAATGCCGATCCAAATACTGATTGTAGCATTAAGATATTCCTCATCCCACGCATGGCTATTCCTGCTGTTGTAGATGCCATCGCAACTGAATGAGGCCTCAGTAGTGAACATTATAAATTGTAGGAAGACTGGTTCAACCAACATACGTTCGAGAAACCACTGGCAAACCTGTACTCGCTTGCATAGTCATTCAAACTCAATGCATGAACTGTCTGAGGGTGGTTATAGTACAATTGTTGTTCGTGTGAGGTTTCGGCTACGATTCAAGCGGTGGGCGGCAAGCGGCAGGATGGTTTAAAGGTCAGAGCATCACAGTGGTGAGTGGTACCGGTTACAATGAGAACGGTGGTTTGCCTTTGGTAAACAAAAGGCGGCATCGAATGATGTTATGAGACTTCTTTTGCTTACGAAAAATGCAATGCTTCGGATGTGTACAAATCGTAACTTGAACAGGAAATATGTTCTACACTCTATACATTAATTAGGGCTACGTCTGAGGTATGGCAAATATTGCCACTTATTTCACAACTTGAGGCAATACATGGCAAGATTTTTCGAATACACCAGAATGTCTGTTGCAACATTTGACTACATCTTCCGTACATCCATAACGTTCCCTGAAATCACAGTTTTCCGTGGCTTTTTCTCGGTTCAACTGCTTTTGAAGACATCTTGTATTCCATTGAAATTTGAGTGGCGAGGGAAAATACACTACCGTTTGTTGAAAGTGGTACACACCTGTTACGTGCACTCTTTAATGGTGTACCACTTTCAACAAACGGTAGTGTATATGTCCATGTTTGTCGGCAAGCTCTGATGATTAGCGGCACCGCTCTATTACTTACGTCTATCGTAGCCATCTTTACAAAGATACATATTTGAAACCATGGAAAGATAAAGGTTAGCGGCACTGTTCGAACGCTCACCACCCTGCCACCTACCGCCTGCCGCCCACCACTTCTCTCTTAGCCGAAGCCTAATACTCACCACACGTTATTTTGTGAAAAACCCATTTCATGTGCAACCGAACGAGTAGTCTACTTGTAGTGGTAGAGGACTTGGACTTGCCTTTCACAATTTAGCCATCTAGAAAAGTGTATACTGGTGCGTTTGTAATGAAACAATAACAAAAATGTTAAAATTTTATAAAATCATATTCAAGTAATTTGTGGCGCCAATACGTTATACGGTGCCATTGAAAAATATAAATTAATCATAACTCCGTCAATTTCAATCACACATGCATGATATGAGTATCCATAGCCTATTTTAGGGACTCACATTTTGGTAATAGCTAAAATTTTGATCAGATCAGTATTTTCAAAACGGTGGCCATTCAAAAGTTGTAAATGTTCAAGCCCATATCTCCTTAAGCTGGCTTCGNAGACCATAAGTTCTCTATATCAAAGTCCACAGTGGGACGATCCCGCCTTCCTGTTACATATTGCACGATCATTCACTAATATTTCATTATGCTTATTCAGACCGTACAAGGCAGCAAGGCAGAGCAGACATTTTATAGTAGTTAATCAGCACCTTACTTCGATAGGATAGAATAAGGTGTATATGTAAAATGTAATACAAAGTTGCACAAAGAAACTATTTAATAAATTAGTAACTTTCGATTGGATTTATTTTCCCTTTTTTTTTCCAGGTCCTCAGTGCACTCAAGCGTCGGTGATTCAGAGGAGCCTGCACAAGAGGCAGAGGAACACTTCAGGAGAAATGAACAGGCTGATGTAAAAGATAACAGCAATGATTGCGAAAAGGATAAAATTAAAATGTTGGAGAGTAAAGACACAGTAAATGGCACCAGAATCGATGATCTTGAACAATGCCTTAAGAAAAATGATTCTGATAGTAGAGAGAGATGGAACGGGATAAAAGATGCCGTAAATTGTAGTTACGACGTAAACTGTGACAGCAAGGTGATTAACGGTGAATGTCTCAGAAAAAACTTGGTTTTATTGACGGTACCACAAAATGAGTCTTCTTCACGTTCACAGACTAATGTGGAGGAAACAAGTATCAGGTCAAATAGTCATGGTGAGTCTTTAGCTTCAGTTCAGTCTACTAATGCGAAAGGTGATGTTTCCGGCGATAACATCACATTAATTCCAAATCTTAACAACTCGCTCCCAAATGGTGATGTAAACTGTGAGTTGAAGTCATTCGATTCGTTTAAAAATCTACCCAGCATTTCTGGTGACATAACACTAATTCTTCCAATACGTACTCTGAGTGCAGCACTTGTAGCTCGAGTGAAGGTACCATTTCGGATAACCATACTGATTTAACTGAGCATGCCAGCCGCCATTCTTTGTCAGATAAAACATTACATCGTCCAGAGAATAGAACACGTGGACAGCATAACAAATGCCAAGATGATACAGAAACAGGCGAAGACCGCGAATCTGATNTATGTTCAACGTTTACTCACAGCAGTTTGTCTGAGACTGTCTTTATAAATCATCAAGGCGAATTCAATGTTGAGCGTCTTAATAACAATACATCGTCTTCAAGAACATCGAAAAGCGGACAATGTTCTGAATGTGAGGATGAGACAGAAAAATCAGGAGATGACGGGAGTAGCAACGCTTCAGCTGTGAGTTCAAAGACGAGCGATTCTGCAATTCTCAGTAGTCCGTCCTATGCGAGTATACCAACAGGTAATGGTGATGAAACTAGCAACTATTCTAATTCTATCAGTTGTTCGACAATCTCCAGAACTGAATTCAAAGGTGAGTCAGAAAGAGCCGAGGATGAAGGCAACACTGAAGATACAACTGTGAGTGAACACTTAAGTTGTTCTGAGATACAATCGAAGACCTCTGTTTGTGAATCATGTGACAGTACTAATAGTTCTGATGTTTGCTCCGATCTGAAGCATCACCGCTCATACCAAAGCTGCCCAAACAATGACAAAGGACAAGTTTTGGATTCTCATAAGAAATGTACACTGGCAGTTAGTATGAACACGGTTCATCAAATAAATAACAAAAGGGGCCAAGAGTTTGTGTCTCCCTGCCCTTCCTTCAGCAATGGCTGCAATTCTGATATCACATCAAAACTACCCAAAATATCCACTAATAGTGATGTACATTCTGGACACTTACGGTGCACCCAAGACTTATTTAAGCCTACAAGTGAATTTCTTATTCAACAAAATAGCAACCTTAGTAACGGAATCCCAAGGTCAAATTTACAATGTCATTGTNATAACAACCAGCAACATATGGCCACAAAAACAAGTTACAGTCAGCCGGGATCCGAAACTGTTTGTCACAACCATGTTCATCTACTATTACATGAGCGTCCGTTAACCGAAGAACAAGTAACTGGAAGTGCCTCGGCTGTGACATTAAATGAAAATCAATATGTAAGTACTGAATATATATCATTATTAACATAAGATGGCCCTTTATTGAGTTCTAAAGGGCCTACAATGAGCAAACACTGAAGTGTAATGCTTATTTCCTGGGTTTGGATAACACTTAGAAATGCCGTGGTAAGGAAATGGAATATGTGGATGGCTGGAAAGTGTACCGTAGTTGCCCAACACTGGTAGGTAGTGGATCTGCAAAAGTACATGTTGTTGATCCTTTGGTAATTGTTAATAAAGCCTATGCCTGCGGAACGTTGAAGCCAATAATGGGAGGGGAACATTAAAGTGTTCTGCAACAAATTCTTGCACAGATTCGCAATGGTAGTTTAGTTTAGTAAAAGTCACAATCAATGTCAGAAAAACGTGGAAACGTTAACGTATATGTAAGCTGTGACGATGTTATTTTAGATATCCAGCGTAAAATGTTGTTGCACATGTAAAAGATTATATAACCGACAGGTTGGCCTAGTGGTTAGAGTGCTCGCCTTCTCATCGGGAGGTCTCGGGTTCAAATCCCGGGGCCGGCTCCTAGCCCTGGGCAAAAAGGGTTATCCTACGAGTCTGCCTGTGAAGCACTCCACACTAAGGTATGATCGTAGGCGTGTTCCGGGAGGCACGTTAAAGGCGGGTCCCATCGATAAGTGTTCGATGTAAAAGATCCCACCTCTGGCTATATGTCGGCTGAGTGGCAAAATCCAAAATTCAGTTATCCTGAAGCGTCATTACGACGCGGATGGGGTCTCCATTAGACCTGAGATGTCATAACAGTGGGACCATAATCCAATAGCACTAGCAAAAAAATAAAAGATTATAACAAGACCCTGCTTAGGGTTGTAACACTACCTTGAATGGGGGTTAATCACCTCATGTTGTTGCAAATAGACAAATAGTGCAAGGAAATAGAAGGCTCTGTGATCTTTTTTGCATATTAAAGATAAAGCAATTCCTCAGATTTCGTGACCTATTATACTTTAGCTCAGTTACCACAAAAGATACGACATGCAATACGGAATGGGTGTTGAGTTAGTCGCTCCTTCTTATACACCCCATCCGATGAAGAATGCAACTTGAAATTATGCTGTAAATTTATCTTGAGAACCAACAGGTTGGCTAAATAGTAATATGTTTACCTCCTGATTGGTAGGTCTCGAGTCAGTATGACTGTTTATCTTATAATCGGTAGTGCCTTCCAGGACAAACATTATAGTGGGATCTAATCGATGTGAGCTCTCCACTGGCTATGTATCGAGTGAGTTGCAAAATATCAGAAACTTTAGACCATAAATACAGAGCAACACACACTATACCTGCGAGGTAAGTTTCTACACGGCGTCTGTTGGTTTATCCCAGTCTGAATATTTTATGTATATGTACAGTGACAAGTACCTTAATCTCCAGAAAACGATACATCTTGATTTGATCTGCATTAAATTGAGATCTTTTCCTACACTATTCACAGTGAAAACTTGACTGATTGCTTGAATTTTTGCCCCACGTTTCTGATATACGTAGTGTGTCTAAAATGTTCGGTGAATAGTGCGATATCTCAACGGCAACATGGACCAGGTGCACGCGCATGCAAATGGTTATCCAGAGACATGTTGAGAAGTGCCACCTAGCGTGGAGTACAAGTGGCCGTCAAGTTAAACTCGCTGCGAACAGTCGAACGTAGTCAGTGTGAGAGGTAGCGTTACAGTGCAATGGAGCAACGAGTGAACATAAAGTTCTGCTAAAAATTGGGGAAAACGGCGACGGAGACGCATGAAATGTTGGTGCAAGTGTATGGGACGGAAGCCGTGAACGGAAAATGTGCGTCCGTGTGCGTCAATACTTGGCTCAGCGCGGCGTACCTGTTCACGATCATCCACCGTACTCCCTTAATCTGGCGCCTGCGGACTTCTTTTTGTTTCCCCGCCTGAAGGGGTCATGAAAGGCGCACGTTTTGCGGACGTGTCGGCAATCCAAAAATGTGTGACAGCGGTTCTGCGATCGATTCCTAAAGAGGCCTTTGCTGACAGTTTCCAGAAGCTTTATGAACGTTGGCAAAAATGTGTTGTGGCGGATGGGAATTTTAAGGCCAATAAAGGTATTTTTTTTCTTCTGTATTGTTTATTTTCTGATACCATTCACCGAATTTTTTAGACACACCACGTATTAGGTCTAGAGAGACCCTTTCCGCTTCAGCATGACTGGATGTTTGTACTCACTTGACGCATAGCCGGTGATGGGTCCTTTTGCACCGAACACTTACCGATGGGATACCACGCATAACGTCCCTCCTTAAAAAGTTTAATGTAAAGTGCTTCATTGGCAGACACGAGCAAGGAATCGAACCTAGGGTTTGAGCCCCGGAGCCTCCGATCAGAAGGCGCGCAATCTATAATTAAGAGGCAACATACACATGATGAGGGTTGTAAATACACGTTAACTACAAGTTGATTTGGCCAAATTCTGTATGCCTCTGATACGTTGATGAAAATAATGTATTATCCTTTGAGTGTATAATTGTTGTAATACACTTTTATGTTATATTTTTTAACCAATTGTTAACGAAAAATCAACCAAATCGGTTCGTAGCAATTTCTGCATTGTGCTGCTCTTGTTAAAATATCAATTTTGTTTCGTTTTCCGTTAGAGTATCGACAAACTTTATGTTTGAAATACCAAACACTGAGAAAGACTAGTCACTGAACAATGACAGAAGAGTTGATAATGAAGTGTGGTGTTTCATATCATTACGATTTACGACACAATATAAGTCGTTATTCGATACCGGATAGTACGTACAATGTACTGGTTAAGAGCGCACATTACTCATCTCTTTGGATTGCCTTCCACNTTTTGTTATAATTTCTTGATTTATTTACAGTACATCTATTGGAGAAATGTTAAAGCGGTTTCACTACCACTATACTATATAACACACGTGACACAATATAATTATAACTAAATAATTGAAGTCATCTTTGTTGTGATGGCAAATTGAATCCCCTCAACATAAAAAAGTGTTCCAAACGTGGCTCTGAGAGTTGAAGGACATTGCTTTGTCATTACCACAGACTAGATTCAGAGATTTAATTATAACTATAATATGTTACGTAATATGTACAATAGTGCTATAGTAAACGTCAAGCACGGTGGCACTTGACAGTTTGGATCTTTAATGAACGTTCAGTTTGGACTTAGGTCTTCGCAGCGATGCTGATGTTAGTTGAGTTCACCTGGTCTTAAATAAAAGGCGAAGTTACGACAAAAAAAAAAGACATTTAAAATTTTGGACTTTGAAAAACTTGCAAATGATTAATTGCATCCTACTGCTATTAGTTTCCCAGTCCGTATTGCATACCCGTACAATATCCATACAATATTGGCCTTGCATATTGACAATATCCATACAATATTCAGATTGGTTTGATTTAGGTCCTATACATCAGTAAATTGGATATCCATACAATATCCACAGAAGGTCGTTAGCAATATTGTAGGGACATTTATACAACATTTGTAGTATATTTACCGCCAATAATATATTTTCACAAAATTAATAGATAATGAGTTTTACGTCCCCTCGACGCCTGATGAGTTATTTATTGACAATGAGCAATTATATTATGATTAATGAAGATGAAGATAAATGGGGGAAAAAATGTCATACCGTGGGCGGGATTCAAATACACAACCTTTCGCGCCAGAGCTCACTATGCTAACAAGCAAGTCATATTGTACATGGAGATTCCTATACTCTATACTATCCAAACAATATCGACCTATAACTATAGAGTACGTTTATCGCATTTAAGAATTGTTTTTCAATATAAATAAACAAATAACATTTATAATTAGAATGATGTGAATCAGTTTTGATTAATCTGTACATAAAAAAAAAAATTATATCGTCCGATACAAAATGTCCCTACAATATTTATAAAATATTGTTTTGTTTATATCCAATTCGAAAATGTCCCTACAATATTTCGTTTACATTATTATTTAAATATCCACACAATATTCTTTTTGCACATAACGTTATCTGGACATTGCAGACCTTATCTGGATATCCATAGGATATTGCATGCGATGTGGGTTTGTTGGTACATCACTTCAACAACTTGCAGGAAGATAGCTTTGGGAAATAAACGATTCTGGATACTATCATTAAACTTTTTGTTATAGCGCTGACGGAAGAAACTAACACGAAAAACAACAGTGGTTACATATTGATAACTGTTAATTAATTTTCTGAAGGAGATATGGACTAGGTAGGTGTGGCAACATTGCTCTGTCCCTTACAGCGTTGAATGCAGTGATTGGAGCTCCTAAAACAACATTGTTGTGAGTGGCTATTCAATCAAGCGCCAATATATCTGAAGGTTACTTTCGTGAAACCATCTTTACCTTACTTTAATATACGTACATGAATAAATAAAATGTTAACAAACTCGAAGGCAAACTCGGAGTGCCAATTGGTATTGGAGGTACATGAAAAACCACAAACATTGTTGCGAACAACATTTACAAAANCCTGGTTTGTGTGAAATTCTAACCTGCAAATTTTGGGTTCAGAGTTGAAGGACTAGCCAAGTACTCCGTCACTGCTTCAGTGAAGATATTACTAGAGTAAATGCTATACACTGATGAGCAATTGAATAAGAGATACCTGCAGTGTTAGTGAAACGGCGATGTGGTCGCCCCGGCGATTTGAATAGTACGGCATGGCACGTGACCGAGATGACGTCAGACCTTGTACTGACCGTCTGAGTAACAGTCGAGCACAGGATGGGTAAGACACGGGATCTCAGGGCCTTTGACCGCGTCCAGATTGTCGGGGCCAGACGTATGGGGCACTCCATCTCCGAAGTTGTGCAGGTACTGGGTTTTCTACGGACCACCGTGTCAAGAGTGTACCGTGAGTACGTTGATTCATAAAAAACCCTCCGCCGCCATTGTCAACTGCCGTGGCGTACAACGTGTAGATGACAGGGGTCACCGTCGGCTAGCTCCGATAGTAACATCGGATAGACGGGTCACATTGCAGCAGATCACTCGCCAATTCAGTGCTGGACAACAACAGCGTGTGAGCAGCCGTTCCATCCAGGACCATCTCGTCGCTATGGGGTACAGAAGCTATCGTCCCACTAGGGTACCCCTGNTCACCGTACGTCACAAGACACAACGGTTAACATGGGCGCAGGAACACTACCATTGGACCCTCGAAGACTGGAAAAAGGTCGCCTGGACCAATGAGACGAGGTGAAAGTTGGTACACGCTGATGGCAGAGTACGAGTGCGTCGCTTAGCACATGAAGCGATGGATCCCTGGGGTGCTATCGATAGAGATGTGCGCACCATGGACCCTGCTATGACCGATCTCCGTACATTGTGGGAGGCTGTGCAGCGATCATGGATCGGTATGGCTCCCCCAACGCTTCCGGTGTCTTGTAGAGTCCATACCACGCCGCCGTCATCAGAGTGAGAGNGGGTGCTATCCGCTACTAGGTAGGTATCNCTAATTCAATTACTCTTCAGTGTATTTANAATCTTAAATTTAAATGTTTATATTTCATGCTTAATTTAAGTTTTACATGTGATGATGAACTAACCTTAACTGTATCTCTCCATACCTCCATAGACACAATTTGAACTTGCTATGATGGCAGAAGACTGGAATCGTATAGCCCATTTTGCTTTAGCCAAGGTATGTCTAACTATATACGAATACATCACGTTCCTTTCTATTTCATACATAATGGTTTTGGCAATTTTTAATTTATTCTTTGAAAGTAAAACCACATATACTTTAGGGATTAACTCAAACATAAAAAACAAACACACACTTGTATTGACGTTGAAAATGGGATCCATCGGTTGCTGGCCTGCTAGTGGATAACTATTGTCCAATAGAAAGCCTTTACGAGGGTTGTCCGAAAATTAAAGTACACTGGTGCGTTGTACTGAGCATGCGCACGTTATCAGTTCGTTATAATTGTAGTGAGATAGCTTCAATAGTACTATCACGACGTTTGGAGACGTTGTTGTTCTGAGACAGGTGCTGCAGTGGACCTGCCTATAACAAAATAGAGTCTAAGTGATGCAGGCCCCATTATTATTTTTTTTCTTGCTCGAAAATGAAAATCCGTCAAAGATGCAGAAGCGTGGCAGTACTCTAAATACTGAAGGATTCCACAAAACATAAGAAAATGTATGGCAACATACAGCACAATGAAAATAAGCACAATTTTTCTCACCTTACTCTACGGT
>KZ880744.1:4664-16438 GCA_003456935.1 Machilis hrabei
GAACAAAGGTCAGATTGGGAAGAGTTACGTTGGAAAGAAAGATTGGAGTGCAACGTACTATCGTCTGCAAAGCTGTGGATGGGATTTGTAGTAAAGGAGATTAGGTCATTAATGTGTAGGAGAAAAAGAGTGGGAGACAGAACTGACCCTTGAGGAACACCAGCATTTATTGGAAAGGTATCAGACAGCGTTCCATCAACTGCTACTCGGATAGATCTGTTGCTGAGTCGGCACCGGTAGCTGAGCGGTCAGCCACTGAGCATTGCACGCCGGAGTCCCAGGTTCGATTCCTGGGTGTTACTCAATGTCTGAACAAAAAGTGTCCATAGTCATAAGCATACTAATATGCAGCAGATGTAATGCTAACGTGGTTCCTGCTGCACTAACATAAAAAAAAGATCTGTTGCTGAGAAAGCTTGAGATTCTCTGATATAATCTGGTCACTAGTCAACAATAGGTCGTTAAAGTATCCACACAACGAGACGGTAATATTACAATTTCATACATACCTGCAGAAAAGATTAATAAAAAAGAGTATAGTAGAGGTTGTTTGGGATGGATGGTGTCTTGCCGATACGTAAAACTCATGCTATTTACTACGTAAAGTTCAGTTATTAGGCAGGTACATGTAAGTGGCCATGACGAAAACTAGAAAATACTCAAAATAGCTGCAGAGAAAAGCATGTCTGGCCATGATTTACAAGGTAAGTGGAAAAAGTGCAACTACGATAAAGAAAATCTCAAGTTTCTGAAATGCATNTGTCTGCAACTGGTGAATAATATACAGTAAGTGGTCTGCAAAAGATGACACGATAACTTAATCGGAAGAATATACAGTATTTAACCCAGCATCAGAGGTCAGTTTAACAAAACTCTTGAAACTGCTTTGTTTAATAACAAAAACAATTGAGTGTGTTCGCCCTTTCTTTAATTACTTCAATAAACAGATTATTTAGACAGAATTTTGTTTCTTGAACTTTTACATCTGACCCAACCACAAATATTACGTTCAACACCAACTTTAAAAAAATATTGTTTACTTTAAATTAAACAATTTTTTTCAACTGTGTGGATACAAAACCTAATTAATATTAGAAAACAAACAACCTGTAGTCAGATTCAAATAACTTTAGTATTGACAGCTCAGTGAAAGCGCCTCGAGGTGTTCACTGTTTCCATGGTGGCCGCTCGCTTGGCCAATCGGAAGGAACGTAGGTACGTCTGTGGCCGTGCAACGTTGCCACTGTGTTTGTAAGTGAGCGCGTTTTTCAATAATTGTTTTCTGACAGTTTAGTGAAAGTGTGCTCTTGTAAATCTGTTTGTATTATAATTTCGTAAAATGTAAAGTTTTAGTGAGNCGGGGAAAACTGTAAACATTCTGATTAGCTAATGTCTTCACTGAACGAATACGGAGGCGACTTTTGTGATTCCCACGTTCAGTACCAGGAACTGTTTTGTCACATCCAAACGAAGCGTAGTGCCAAATTTCGTTTGGATATGACAGAACGGTTCCTGGTGCTGTAGTCTGCTGCGGACTAAGTGGTAACACCGTTCACCGCGTCCTTCAAATCGTAAACTCCTCGAGGTGGTTTTACTGAGGTGTCAATAGTAAACCTATTTTAATCTGGCTATAATTCTGATATTGCACTGCTCGACAGAAACAATACTGGCACAACTTCAAAAGAATCACTATCAGAAAATCTACAACATAAAATACATTTACAAATGAAGTTACAGTTCTATTCAGTTCTTTTAGTATTAACTAAAAAAATCCGTTTTATGACTTGTGCCACAATCATTACCAACATGCCAATAATATATTTATTACTTCAAAAATCAACATTGCACTGTTGACATTCTATTATAGATACAGCACTGGCCAAAAGGATTATAACAAACAGTTTTAGAGATGCTCAATATACTACAAATTTAACATCATTTCTTTTAAGAGCATCAGTCCAGAACTAAAATGCACTTACAGATTCTCAAACCAGGATTGGTTAAACCTTCCGCGGACTGTTGAGTTCATGAATAACTGTTTCATTTATGTACATAAGGTTTTAACACATTACTATAAGCAGTCTCAGCTTATAATTCTTGCTCTATGGAAGTAAGCGTGTAAATATAAATAATGTCACTGATGCCACCTATAAAAATATTCCCGTTCATGCATTTTGACTCTGAACTAACTATATACAGTATGACAAAACGTAGTTGTTGCTGTAACAACAGTATCACACTATACAATTGTAACTTTCTAAGAAAAAACTGTTAATATACGTACCTACAACAAGTAACAATAACATCAAATTACATACAAGATAGCTGTCACATTAAAGTATCGTAATTTATACTTCACTTACAATGAACACATCTGCAAAGTTAATTTTTTTTATCAAAAACTCACACAAACAAGCCATTGTATTTGTCTTTAAACATATCACCTCGCAAAATTATATTAGATGTTGCAGGATTTTGAAACATGATATACAAGTCTTTCAAAAGTTAAAGCAACTCTTAAATTTTATTTACAAAAGTCTGCGCTCAGTTATGAATATTTTTCGATAATATTTACTTAATTAAAAATGATTTTACTCTGGACAAAATATGAGTCACAGTAAATACCCCATACTTTCTCAAATATTTTGAAGCAGTCGGTCTATTCTGATCCGGCCAAGAGAATGATCTCTCTTTGTCCCTGAAGAAGCCTCATGAACACGCAGTGAAACGTTGAAAATGTTTCAGTACAGTACCAGCATCGATTCTGTCATATCCAAACGAAGCGTAGCGCGAAATTTCGTTTCGCTTAAAACGCAAATTTTCGTTCACTTACCAAGCTACGAAAAATTAAATTCGCTATTACGTCTTTCAGGCGAAGCCTGAATGACGTAATAGCGAATTTAATTTTTCGTAGCTTGGTAAGTGAACGAAAATTTGCGTTTTAAGCGAAACGAAATTTCGCGCTACGCTTCGTTTGGATATGACAGAATCGATGCTGNTACTGCAACGACACCGAGTATTAGAACGAGTACTTCAACATAATTGACGAAGAACTTGTNGAGTCACCCATTCTATATACAAACTATATTTTACATCACTTGTCACTTCTCTATGCAACATATCTTATTTTTTATATACTAGATCGCAAGTAATGTAAATATAACGTTAAAATACCTCTATATCTACTGCATACACAAATTCAACATTAAAAAAACATGTAGGCTAACCCTTTACTTGAATACAGATGACACTTTTATCAATTGCTTGAGATCACTCCCTGTAAGGTATATGTCATAGGAATTTGTTCTAACCTACAATCTTTCACAGTGCTAAGAATCATTTTCCACTTGCATCCCATGTAGTATCCTATAAGCTTGAGGACATTAACAGTCAATTGATAAANTCAGCAATGATCTTCGTGTGTGTAATGATTTAAGTTGTAAAATTTGATTTTTCCAATTCTTTCCCAAGTTGATTTTGGTTAATGGCTTATTCATTTATTATTATTTACTGACGGTTGATATTTGATCAAAACTGTTATCCTTGGTGCTTGATTGCAAGATATATTTGTTCCAATCTTGACTTCGTCAGAATATTATCATGAATCTAATCATTGTACCGCAACACGCACATTCCTGTTTTGCTATAATGTAACACTCATGTGCCTTGCTGGTATTATGCTGCACTCTACTCGGATGCACTGCTGAAGATTCTGCTTCTGTGAACCAGCTGCTTGCTTGCCAGGATATATGCCTTTATATACCGTTACTGCTGTTAACCGCATGAAATTTCGTCAAGGAAACTATCCATGTAGCAGTAACAGCCTTGGACAAATACTGCTGACAGGAACAAACTCTTACTGCAGTTTTCCGATGATCTTAACGAAACGGCTGTGGGTCAATACAGTATTAGGAGCCTGTCATCGGTAAGATCAATCCTCTCTGGTTCATTCTATATATACTCTGGCTGAATAAATAACTTTTACACAGCATATATGGAATCCGACAAGTTTTTATACATGTGCACTGGAATCCAGTGTGTGTGCGCGCGTTCTGTGGATGGAATTCCTGGATTCAACATCATGTGGATTCTGTAGTGCTGTACTTTCACCAACAGTTATATATACTGTATATCAAAATATTGTGATTTTTTCTTTCTTTGGGCCAGTCAATGATTGTCTAGGAATGTCACTTTTGTTGTTAGCGAAAATATTATCAGATTTATAAATATTGCATGTATCAAGTATTGTCCATGAACACAATATTATGTGATTCGATATAAATTATTATTCTTAAACCTTATAAGAGGATAATTGTATAAAATAACCAATCACAGGCACTCTTGGAGCAAGATCGTGTCAGGTAAAACACTTTATGAACAACCACTAATAAAAATGTCGCTATGTTTTGTGTTTACAAGAGATGGATAGTGTCCTTGAATATTAATTGAGGTGTTATGGACGACTTAGGAAACAAAAACGTAAGTGCACATACTTTATTTTTAGGTTATTTCTGTTAGGTTAGGTAAGGTGAGTATGAAAGCGTTTTGAAAGAAAAATAATTTAAATCGTGGCTTGCAGAAGTCACAATCGCTCTGGTTCTAGCGGGATGTTTGTGTTTACATTTCAATGGACAGNAACCAAACGCAGTCAGGTTAAAAGCGAGTGTATGAACTCTTTAGTAAAATAGCGTCGTGGGCGGTGCGATTTCGATTATCACGTTAATTGCAAACAAGTTCCTGTTATGAAAGTCTTTCAAATATCTTCTTGTGGGAAGTGGCCATTAACAACCAACTCAACCTGAGACTAGTCAGCACTGCATTCCATGGGTTTACAAACACAAGGCTATTACTTTTTGAAAACTTCTTTATCATTTCCATAACTCCAACATAGTTTTTTCTCCTCTCTGCTTCGTTACTTGCCATCTTTCTTGATCATCTATTTCCTTTTCCTTTTAATAAACTTAACATGTTCCAACACAAGGAGAACAATTACCTCAATCTATGATGAAGGAACTTTGAAAACAGGAACCTACTTTTAGTCCTCATTACACTGTTTATAGATAAGTCAATTGAATTCCTAAAATGACAACAAGAACTTTAAGATATAAAGATGACTCAGGTAATTTCATTACAATTTTACAAGATTCAAATCTACGGTTGACATCGTGAGTTTACGTCAACTAAACAATATTACATTCAAAGAACAACAAGAATAAAATGTTCTAATGGACTTGTATATAATCCTCTCGGCACAACATGACTGAAGAACAGCTGGAGTTGTTAATGAATTGTTTGTTGGTTTAACGGCGCGTCAGCACAAAAAGGCTATTTTTGTTGTTAATGAAGATCGAAGACCACTTTCCTGGTACAAATGATTCACATCTTCTGCATCAAAGCTAAAATTAATCTTCTGTCAGCTAGAAAGTCAATTTTCATGTTACATATTCATGAACTTGGTATAATCATACACACCAAACTGTTAGGTGTTAAACACGATTCGAGGCACGTATCTTGATATCCACTGATGATACGAGATTTGAAGTTAACATTTGAGCTGGAATTGTAATTCATGGATGACATTAATAAACATTACTAATGCGCCTTCTTTATCCGTTTGTCGATGTGGTGAATTGGCGTATCGATGTGTGTAATACACCTAATTTGCTGCCAGATAATACACCCACTTAGCCATTACAAAGTGATCATGACAGAATGATTGATTGGGACAGGTTTAGGGGCACGTTGACGACGAGGTCAATAACGCCACAGGCTTTTTATATGTTCTCAAATGATGTTGATTATATCAGACTGTATACGTCACAAGCAGACAGAAACGAGAATAGGCGGGCCACAACAGACGGTTCATCACCAAGGATGACAGACAAATCATCCAATTGCAGGTGGGTCTGGCGCTGGGCTTGAAACAGCTGGCAGGTAATGAGCAAATACCGGATAAATAGTAGAACCATACAGCGTTGACAGAGATGAGGATCTTCTCCTCTAATAGAAATCCACGCGAAAGTTGACAGTGGCCAATACGAAGTAATGCAAGAACACTCTCATCATGTCGGCTAGGCTGTGATGCGATCTTCCAGACCGTCGGCGTGGCTTTGATGGCACGGAGCTTTTTTGTTGTTTTGAACTGTCTCCCATTCTGATGACCATACTGCTAGGCACTAGTATTTCAGGTAGACTTTGACGTCTTGTGATACTGATATGTGACATGCCCTTTCGTGCTTATTGAACTGCTGCTTTAGCTGCCTTGTCAGCGGTTTATTGCCGCGTACTCCTTCTTGTGCTGGCACCCAGAGAAAGCGGATGATAATGTCTCTAGACGATGCTGAAGCAAGTAGGTTCTGGATACGCTGCACAAACTGATGAACTGGATATAGTACAGAAATAGCTTGAAGTGAACTCAGAAAATCAGATATGATAATGGAGCGGAAGATCAGGTGTGAAATGATGTAGAGTAGTGCTCGATATATTGCGTATAGCTCTGCACTGTAGATGTTGGAATGATCGGGTAGACAGTAATGGTGACAGTGGTCACCAACGACGAAACAGCATCCAACACCGTCTACAGATTTAGAGCAATCTGTGAATATCTGCACATACTGAGGGTATGAGCTTGTGATCTGAAAGTAATGCTGGTGGAGAATAACAGAAGAAACTGGTCTATAGATTGCGGTCAGGTCACTGTTAAAAAGAGGCTGAGGTGGGTTTGGACTAGGTTCGATATGGAAGACTTCTGGAAGACGTGCTGGGAAATCTTTTAATACGGTATTTGCATATATCCACAAAGATCTTGGGTTGGATGGTCGTGCCTTGAAAAGGAGTCTGTGACGTTGAGTGAATATGTACTCTTGGACTGTGAGCTTTGAGCATGGCAATAAAGTTCATTACTAACATCTGACGTCAGTAATTCAGTGACGGTTCTCCTGATTCTCCAAAGAGGCTGACTATAGAACTGGTGGGAACAGTGCCAAGTGCAAGTCTGATGCCAGTGTGATTAACGGTGTCTAGACTCTTCATGTAGGACGGACCACAAAGTCCATATTCTACAGAACCATAGTCCAGACGACTACATATCAGGCTGTGATACAGGCGAATTAGACAGATAGGACCAACACCCTAAGACTTGCCACAGAGAACTCGGAGTTTCTTCATCTTCTCATCGCATCGTCTTCGCAACTCTCTGATGTTCGGCAACCAGGATATCCTCTTGTCAAAATTGAGCCCAAGGAAGCGAACTGTGTCTGCAAATGGAAGGTGACGATCATACAGGTGAAGAACTAGGCCAGGTTGAAGTGTGTCCAATCTACAGAAGTGTACATAAACAGTCTTGGCAGCAGAAAATCGAAAGCCGGGCGATTGGCACCAAGAAGTAGATGATGTGATGGCCTGCTGAAGAAGAGATGTTGCAACACGTAGATCCTGCGAACGGACACAAACAGCAAAACCGTCAACATAGAGGAAGGTTCGGACTGGATGGCTGACAGAAGACACGATGCCGTTAATGGCGACGGCGAACAAGGTCATACTGAGGATAGAGCCCTGTGGAACCCCATTTTCCTGGCAATAAGGAACTGGCAAGATATTGCCAACATGAACTTGGAACTTGCGGTCAGTGAGAAAGTGCGAAAGAAAAACCGACAGGTGACCACGAAGACTCCATCTGTGAAGCGTCTGTAGAATTCCATGTCTCCACGTTGTATCATACGCCTTCTGTAGGTCGAAGAAGGAGGCCAAATGAGATGATATGAGCATACACCCAAAAGAGCTTTCACAAATATATGAGAACATTTTGCTTTAACGAACACTTTTCAAAACAGGAAAAAGTGATTATGCCGGTACAGTCCAAATTTTAATGATCAAAGACACGATATTCTCTTCGGACAAACTGTCGCAAACATCGACACAGAATATCTGGAAGATATGGATTGCACCACACGTGTATCTAGCAGGTAGGTGTCAATCAAACTATTTCTACAAAATATGTTTACAGAAATTGAATAATGATGTAAGCCGTTGTTACTACTTTGTCTCCAAGTTGCACTAGAAGATCCAGATACTACGCTATATAGTTTTTAAACGAACTTAATTTAATGAAGAACAGATGTTAATGGGTATCAATTCTCAGCTCAGTGAACTGTAAATATGATTCGTGTGGCAACAGCACTGGATTATAGCCTGCAGTAAATATATGACTTGACACCGAAGACAACTGGGTGAAGTTGTGGAAGTGCAGCTGACACTAAGTCATTGATGTGTATAGTTAAAAAAGTGACACTCAAAACCTGTCATTGTTACTCCCATTTTCTTGATATGTTAATGTTATCAATGGTAAACATTTGAAGAAATAAGACCAAAAGCCAATTTAAGAATAACTTATGGAATCACATGTCACCAGCCTCTGCTCGATGATTTCCCAAATCAATGAACAAAGTCCACAGAAGCTGACATAGGACAGATCGTAGTAGATGTCACTCCCTCATATATAAGTATTACCGGTGATGAAATTGTAATGGTATATCCACGCTGTTTCTCCACGGAGCAGGCCATTGGACTTCAGGTAATAAAGAAGATGACGACCATGTTGGTGATTGTGCAAATTGTTTTCTCTAAATCCGTCACTCAACCTTTACAATTCATTCTTCTACGAAACAACCCGTCAGCAGGTTTTTTCTCGTTTAGCACTTTAAGCTTTACATGTTTTTTCTCCTGCAAAAACATCATTCCAGGAATACCGTCACCTTTATTTTCAAAACCCGTCATTATCCTCGAGCTTATAAATGCAATAGCAGAACTAGCTCACACCCTTGCATGTCATTTTTCCTTTGAAAATTTTAACACGCATGCGGCAGGGATGGCAGTCAGCTTGGTTGGCCATCATGCCACTATGTCCTGTGGTGCGGGCAGGGGCACCAATATTAAACAATTCCTTTTCCTTTTTCACCAACTTTTCAAAATCGCACAGATGCAGAATATCAAGAGAAAGTAAATTTGTCTTAGTTGGGCTTCTAAAGCATTGCATCTAGACAAGTGCTCTATTACAAAAGAAAGGCTTGTATACTCCAGATACAATGGCTTCAAAAGTTCAGGAGATGTTGGATCGTAAACTTAAAAGAGGCCAAGCCCTTTGGATCATATAATGTAATAGGCAGACAAAATGTAGATGATATTTAAGACAAAGTTTCTCTGCAAAACTACCGTCTTCGAAGCTGGGCCCTCATGGGCATACATTCCATATCCAAGTCCAAACCTCGCACTTCAATGAACAGGCCTTGCATTTTGGAAAAATACGGAAGCGTGAAGTGCAAATTGCAAACTGCTACTACTTTTTGTGCTAATTACATGCAGGACAAATTCACGTATTTGTGATTTCTTCATCAAGTTAACATTTTCATATTTGCATTCCCATCAGTCGCTAATAATATTAACAAAGACTATGAGTATTTTTTAAGGTTTAAAGCCCAGCCCGGGACATAAACTTTGAACGCCCTACACGAACCGCAATAGGAAAGTTCAAGTATAGGATCGTGAATGATGGCGTTCATAGAAATCGCTCTGAACGCTTCTGGTTGCTACTGGTTACTGACGCTGGTAAATACGATTTCAACTTTTAATTTGTCTTTCCTTTTTGCGTTTGGTGCATACTTTCCGAATACCGATATTAATGATGGTTGTGTTTTCGAAATAGAAGAAGAACGAAATCATCACACGTGCTTAAAAGCCTATTTACGATAAATTGGAATTCTAGAAAACCCACCTAACTATAAAAATAACTATTAATTTCAACTAAGAGATTTTTTTTTGCTATTGTTGTATATATAAACAAACGACTTAAGTAAGTGGTACCCAGTTTCAATGGAAGATGGCATTCAGGTTATTGCTGTAGTTAGTGTCGTAGGTATTAGATGGCGGGCTGGCAGCACATTGGATTTTCTGTCCGTCAGAAGCGATGTTCGTGAACGGTGTCATTTTTACTAGCGTGCAGGGCGTGCGATGTTTATGCCCCGGGTTTAAATTAAATAGCCTGTCCTCAAATTGTATTAAACTAACACGTTTACTGGTTGTTTATTACTTACAATATTTAACTTCACAGAGAAAAACTGAAGTAAAAGCATAACGATAAAAAATGTCAACTGTCTACTAATGAAGCAGGCACTTGAAATTAAAATAAATGACAGTTTCACAACACTTTAAAGTTACTGCAGCAATACATCTGAAATTATACTTAACTAAAATGTGGCAACACATTAACTAAATATAACATTTTATTTATTAATTTTAATCATGTTGCATTATTTGCTGTTGTTAAATACAAATTATAATCCTAGAGCTACGTGTATACAGTGTAACAGATACCCTACTATGCTAGTTCAGCAATAACAACAATATGTATTATGAGAGTTTGTGCAAAACGTAATTTTGTAGATTGGTTTAGTACAACTCAAAACTGTGAAACGTACAACAAATGAAAAACAGTTCAACCAAATGGCACCACGAGGGAAAGCATTAACACTTACTAGTGTATTCATCAAGTTTTTTTTATCGTGAAATATATAAATTAAATATTAATGGTATATTGTTATAAACCAATGTTATGATGACTATAGTTATATGTTGTGTACGACTAATGAAGATAATTTATCTCTCAAAACACTACGTTCATTTAAAATTATTCTATCCGTGTTACGTTTTTCTGACCAAACGCCATTATTACTCAATTAAATGCACAGTTCATACAATACATGCCAAACGTCTTTTCGGTTTATGCAATTGCCGTTGAAACGAATAATTTTAACCTAACGAAAAAAAAAGTCTGGCAATGTTGATTGCTAGACGAGTGTCATAGGAATATAGATAATGCACCTTATGGAAGCACGGTTCGTTTGAAGAGACAATGCCATCTAGCGGAGAACAGGTATAAAGATTCGTTTCAGCCCCACTTTGGGGAAACCTGGTGGAGAGAATTGTAACTAAAAAGGAAAATGTTCTATTTTGATTATTCTGAGAGTGATTAATTCGAGTCTGTGGTCCCAACAGCTCTGACTGTGGTAGGCTAATGGAGACCCCCCCATCCATGGCGCAACGGCTCTTCAGGATGAATTAATTTTGCCACTCACTCGACAGACAGGTGATAGTGATTTATTTTATATATGTATACATGTGAATATATATTGTATTGGTTCAATTTACTTTCGTTATACATCCTAAGAAGAAATGGGTCAAAGAAGGGGAATGGAAAAACGCAGAAGAGTCAGATGGAAAAGAAAAGAAAAACAGGATAAACGAATTTCAAAAGAGGGAATAATATATAGTGTAGAAGAAATGGTGCAAGTAAGGTACTAAATCAATAGGAATAGATAAATGCAGAGAAAGAAGAGGTGAAATATTCAATGGGAAACTAAGGCAGACGAAAAAAAGGGGAGGGACGAGGAACAAAAATGTAGAAGAAATAAAGACAAAGGGATGACAGGAGTGGGAAAAGGGATAAGAAAATGTATGAGAAGAAAGTGAAAATATGAAAAACAGGAGAATAAAGACAAGTTCAGAAAGGTTGAAAAACAGGAACGGATATATATATATATATATATTAGAGAGGGAAGAGAAAAGTGGACATTACGTTTGACTTAGGACCACAATCTGATTATGTTTTCTTTCCTTTATTTATTTATTTACTTTCTGACTTTAAATTCCTTGTTTCTCCAGCTTTTTTTTTTTTTTTTGTTAGTGTTATTGCCTGCGGGCATTACTTCCGGTGCTTTATC
>KZ880747.1:4008-23272 GCA_003456935.1 Machilis hrabei
GCTCTGGTATATCGGAGCTCTGTTTAACTAGGGTTTGGAAAAATTTATGATGTGTTTTCGGTTCAATATTTTTTTATATTGTTTATTTCGATATTTTTTCCATTTTTTTGCGCATGCGCAAATGACCTGTGTTTTTTTTTTCACAGAGTTCAACTACACTGCTTGAATATACAAATAACTCCTCTACTCACCTCCAGTGACCCCCCACTCGCCTCCATTGCCCTTCACTCACCTCCATTAGCCTCACATGAAAAAGTTCTAGATTTTTTTTATATAAATGGGACTCACTCGCCTCCACTAGCCTCCATTTTCCTCACATGAAAACTGTTCGATATTTTTCACATAACATTGAGCTGCTCCCTTCGACTCCATACCCAAACCTATCCTAATTAGCTGAAACACAAACCACATGCTGCCAATCCAAAACACTCACTGCCAATTTTAACAACACGTGGTCAANTCATGTCACTTGCTAAAAAATTGGTACCATTCACTCAAACTCATACCACTCAATGCCTAATCACACCTTTCACTGCCAAATCACACCTCTCGCTGCCAATCATACCACTCATAGCAGACGAGTGAACTATTTGCTAGCCGAACTAAAAGGTTAGCTGTTTGTGTGGCTATATATTTTATCAACACTCACTCCCAAACAGTTCAGACCTGATTTTCTTCAACTTTGATATTTCGACTAAAGCGGTAGACAAGTGAAGTACAACAGGAAAGCATACCACTCGCAACCAGCTCTTCTATGCACTGAATCTATCACGTATTAAAACTCGCTCCCACCAATCTCTGGCCAGCTTTTTCAGCTTCATAATCTACACTAACCCGAGTCATATTTTCAAGTTTACAACCGCTCAACTACATAACTTAACCTTGTCCCTACCAATATTATGTAAGAAAGCTATATAGCCCTCATCTATCGACTATAGCAACTCCATCAGAGTGGTGGACGAGTGAACTTCTAAGGGAAACCAGTATTTATTATATCACTAGATGTATTAAAAGCATCTAAAGTACGAGATTATGACAATAGTAATCTAGGAACTCATGCTTGGTGTTCTGTAAGCATTACAAAATTAGAAGGATNGCCAAATACTATATCGTTATATATACATGCTATCGACACAAAATTATCCAAACAGTTTAATAACTGTAAGTGTAATGTCCTGAGTTAGGCAAAATCCCAATTCAACTTAAATACGTACATGTCAATTGGTTGACATGGACCGTTGGTCTGGTGTTGCTTAGAAGTTGTAATNATTCATTTGTAACAGAGGCCCGTTAGCGTTACCTCATGGCAGTGGGCTTGTCTCGTACCCTTAGGTCTTTTATTTTACATAGGTCATGCCGGGGACCGGAACGGAAGCCTTTAAGTTGTCATAAGTCATCACATTTTTTAGGCATCCGTCATGGCTGTGACCAGAAGCCTTTCATTTGCCATTATTCATGCCTTTTATTCGGCATCCATTATGGCTGGGACCAAAAATGGGTCCAGGAGAGTAGGGTCTTCGCCATAATATTCGACGAGACGAACGACGACTCTCAAACAGAGCAAATGGAAAGTTGTCTGGCCTCTGCAAGATGCGCTGGGTGGAGAGGCATGATGCGCCATTTCTTTTGGGAGAGGCTTGTGCACCTAGTCGAAACTTTCGTGATAGTATGAAATTAGATGACTCTGCATCAACCTCAAAAGCAGCATCCATTATCAATACCATATGCAACCCTGAGTTTCTGTTCNCATTGGCGTACTTGATTGANGTGCTGAATAAAAACGTTGCCTCTTAGCCACTCTGAAACGCTAGACAGAAAAGTGGATTCAGAAGCACTGTACGACGTCATCGCACACTTGCAGTAGAAAAGAGAAAAGTGTCATAACTATTTTAAACAGCTCGTGTTTAAAGTAGAAACACTGGCACTAGGCTTGGACATAGATATAAAAATTCCATCCCTACCTTGTGGCCAGACAGACAAGCTAAAGACTACCATAGTTTGTCCATCTAAATCCCGTTGTTGGACAATGTGATGGACGATTTAAAGGCTAGGCTACGAGATCGATCCCTGTATTATTTGGACATGATGTTGTTAATGTCTCCAGTGTATATGAAACTGAAAAACAACGAGGATCAAATGATGAACTTGATTCAGAAATTTGGTCCACTGTTGGGAAATGCTCCATATACTCTTATCAGGGAACGTAGCACTCTGGCAGGTCAAATGGTGGAATGAGAAAAACAAAAACTGAAATCAGTGTTGGAGTCTCTTGNNGTTTGCGACCGAAATCAATNTCCAACAATTCAAATAATGTTACAAATACTGGGTACACATACAAGCAGTGTGGACACAGCCGAGAGATAATTTTCAACGTTACGGCGACTTAAAACGTTGCTAAGGTCCAACATGGGGAAGGAGCACCTAAGTGGCCTCGCAATGCTCGACATTCACCGTGATATCACCTTCGAAGTCAACTGGGTAATTCACGCTGTGGAAAGCAAACATATGAATTCATCTTGCATGCCTGAAGATGGGTTTACATCTTTGGTGCATAGTCGAATGACGTCTACAAAATGCATATAATAAAATGTTTAAGAAAAGTCAAATAATGTGAATATTTCGAAAGGAATGTATTTTATAATGTTTTAGGTACTCCATAAACAACTTATAAATATTATAACATACAATTTTACACTGTGTCTCATTTTAAATGTATTTATGTTTGTACCTTAAACATGTATAATGACAAGAAACTCAATCTAAAGAAGCTTAGATAAAACTATTACTATCTTTTTTCCGATTATCCCCCTTTCCCGAAACGTCCCCCGAAACGGAGCTCTGGATCCGCGCCTGCCTTCAGCGTAACACGAAAGCAAACTTTGTCCTGTGACAGTAATATGAGGTACATTACAGCTCTGAATATGGGTGCAAATGTTAAACTGGAAAAATAATGGTTGACAATGATTCACATATATTATTTAAGTTCGTTTGAACATAACACAACCCAATCACTTTTACAAAAAAATAATAATTGCACTCAAACGTACTCAGTCTACCAGTATAAGCAGTGTATTCAGATAACTGCCTTGAATCCTTGATTACTTTAGTATCAACTACGCATTGCCAAAAGTGAAAGACCAATAAACCTGACTATAAATCAGACCTATTTTATAAAAAAAATACAAAATCTTCCGTACTAAAATGAAAATAAAGAGTTGTTTACCAGAATGTGTACTCACTATACTGTAACCAAAACCAACATTCGAGGCATATATTTGAACAGCGATTCAGCAACGGTCTAACTCAACAATGCGCTCATCAATAGATGAACGCATTAATTAACCAGACTAGTTCTTTAAGAGAGCCGTGCGCTACATAACGCTTGAGTATTTATATTTTTTTAGGTGGCCCAAAGTCGAATATAATAACTGCTTATCAGTCGGATTCTTGAACCTTAATGTGTTACTGATATTGTAATCTAAAGGTTACAGTAACTTGTTGTTGGCGTTTAGACAAGTTGTGAAAGTAATATTTAAACGGGGAGTGGATTCACGATATAACCTACAATTTTCAATATTTTGTAATGTACAAGGTATTATCTGTATTCTTACACCCCCTATAGTGGCACAAAACGAAATTAAAATGAACAATTGAATACAGAGAGCGCGATCATTACCTTTGGGGCTGAGGATAATCTTTTCAAGGGAGCGTTCGGAAAGAAGTAGACAAAAAAGAAAATGGTTGGATAAATCGATCTGGATAGTCTGAGCTGTTGTGAATGCTTCTAACATAACCAGGAGACTTTTCTGAAGCTGTTATCACATAATTATTCAGACACTTAAAACTTTAAATGCCTAAAAGAGGGCAGAGCCCTCTTAAGCAGAACCAAGCAACGTTAAGACTCTTTGGCAATCTGCAGTGGGACAATTCTGACCTAGAAAGTTCTTTCGGCTCNTATTGGTTTGATAGACTTTGTAATGGAAGCCAAAACCACTGATGCTGCATCCACAATCGAACAAGTGAAGTAAGTCAATTTGAGCTACTCCTTTCGTGAGAATCATAAGTTTGTGGTACGAGATACATAGTTTGGGAGACTACGGTTTTGGGAGAATTGAAAAGCAATTTGCAATTGGAGAAACTATGCCAATAAGAGGCAGGAAGGAACGTCATTTGAAGTCCACGTATCTGTGTAAATCTGAAAGTTCTTGAACCATGCTTGTGCTACCTTATCACTTTAATGGGCATGACAAACTACTTATGGTACTTTCAATCAATGACACAATCATTCACTGAGTTCAACTTTTACTTGCATTCCTTGCCCCTGTGTCCTATTAAAAGTCTAATAGTGATTTGTGTACATAACTAGGTATCGTAGATAACTTACCTGTTTATAATCCAAGGTTCTTGACTGCATCCAAGAGACCTCAATAATCTGCTCTTTTCAGTTCCAACGTTTGAGGCTAAATAGCGTTCCCAGGCAAACTTCCATTCCTTCTCACCACTAACACGAATGGCAGTGCAGTAGATGGAGGAACGTAGATCCACCGGTATACTAAAAATCAATTAAAAATTGGAAATATACTTTCAGTGAATTTTGTTTTAATCACAATATCACCACATAAAGTGAACAGTGTTTGAAGATCAAAATATACAAAGTATATCATAAGAAACTATTTTCTTAACTGTACAGGAATCCATCGTATTCAAAGGTTGAACATATCAAACAAAGAGATTTTTATTTTCTCAAACGAAAGTGTCCTTCGGGTGTTAAAAAAATAAGCACCATTGAGTTTCTACAAAATGTCCACCTACAAATTTTCAGGGTTTCAGTTTCGATAATCTAACCAATTTCATTTTAACCTTACATTCCATGACTTAGTGTTGTACACTTTTTACATTATAATTTTAAAATAAAGTAGACCCTTAATTCATTAAAATTTAACAATAGTCCCTGTATAATCAGGTGAAAAATTATGCTTTCTAAATAAACAAATATTGTATCCTTAAATTGAAACAAAAAGCAACATATGCAGTAACACGAGAGTTAACTAGTTTGGCAAATTTTGTAGCACTTGGCAAAGACGTGGGATTTTTATGACAAATTTAAGAGACATTTCTTTTTAGTAATCCTGTGTAACTTGTACTGAAATAGGAATATACAGTGTATATGCCTATATATACAATAGTGTATATTATATACTGTTACTCAATATTAATCAGCGTACACTTAAATAAGAATACTAATTTACTTGGACGAGTGAACTAATGAAAGTAAAGTAAAAACACATTTTTGTTTTTACTACTTTAAAGTTCAAAGGGGTTTATCATATTAGGATGATATAAGGTCAAAAAGTACATAGTTTGATGACTATTGTAAGTCCAATGTTAGGACAAGTGTAACTTTAAGTGAATATTTACTGACTAGGGTTTTATTACAGTGTAATATTACACGGTTAGTTAAAATAATTAGTATTCGATTCTTAAAGTCTAGATATCATGTATATGAAAAATTAGAAAAATACAAAAATTCAACATTCAAATTAAAACTACTCTATATTACAAAAATTGTTTGTGAATCTGCTATCCTACAAAGCCCATTTCCCTTTCCCATTAAAAAAAAAAAATACTGGAATAGGACACATTATACTATGTATTTGTACGAGGTGAATATACACTTAGGATTTTGGTACATTGCCCTTCTAATGAAACTACACATCACTAAAGATTTGGGCGAATCTTAAAAGGCAGTGGAATGCCAAGTTTACACGGAGAAAAACGGTTAGTGTCAGTGACCACTCAATTTGGTAGTTGGTTATGAACTGTTTGCGGGAACCATGCGATTCGACACTGTGACCATGCCATAGGTTACTGGAACTGACTACAGATTGGCAAGTGAACCAGCAAAGTAGGTTAGCAAAGTCAGTTGGCACTATCGCTTTAGATAGTTGTAGTGACCAACGTGACTAGGGTTTTATTACAGTGTAATATTACACGGTTAGTTAAAATAATTAGTATTCGATTCTTAAAGTCTAGATATCATGTATATGAAAAATTAGAAAAATACAAAAATTCAACATTCAAATTAAAACTACTCTATATTACAAAAATTGTTTGTGAATCTGCTATCCTACAAAGCCCATTTCCCTTTCCCATTAAAAAAAAAAAATACTGGAATAGGACACATTATACTATGTATTTGTACGAGGTGAATATACACTTAGGATTTTGGTACATTGCCCTTCTAATGAAACTACACATCACTAAAGATTTGGGCGAATCTTAAAAGGCAGTGGAATGCCAAGTTTAGAGAATGTTATTGTGACGACATTGAATACCTCAGATTATTGTAACGCCAAGAGTGTTTTATTTTTTTAATTTTGTGACCTAACTCGACGAGTTTATGGCTTATTTGAACCCATAAACGATAATTGAATACAATATTTTCTGAACGACCTACAGAAAAAATATTGAGGATCACTACAATTTTAGAACAAGACGTTTTAACGGAACTAGGTTTGAGGAGTACGATTTTGACACAACGCTGAATTACCGAAAATGCGGAATCTTCAGATCAATTAGAATTCAACGCAATTAATTTCTTATGGAAGTTTTAGCCTATTACAGGTATTTAAACTATTTTGCTCACCGAACTACAATGAATAACTAGAGTTTACTCAACCATTTCTTTGAACTACAGGGCAAACTGAATAGTAAATGTATGCCAGCGTAATAGTTATCCTAAGGAGCTACTAAACAATACTGCAGTTCTTGCACATATATTCTCTGGAAAGAACTGAGTATCACAGGTTCTCAAGCAACGTTTAAGAGTTACAATTCTTGGAAGAGTTTTGGATAGTGTTTGTAACCCGGTTTAACAGTGCAAAAACACGCTTTGTGCAGTTTCTAGTTAAAATGACATTTTTATTTTATTTGTATTTCCATGGCATTGACTTGATTACGAAGTGGATCTGCTTACAAACTGAGAATTGGAACTTATAAAGAACCTGTATGTGGAAATTGAATACTATAATTACCGTAGGGTAAGGAAAAACAATTTTGGCGAGTGTTGACCAAGAAACTGGAGTGCAATCAAGTCCATGTCAATACTAATGTAAGAGGCAGGATGTGAAAAGACAGGCTTCAAAGCAACAAGTATCTCCTGGATTAAATGAGTAATCGTTAAGATCAATGACGTATGCTGTGCAACCCTTCCGTGAAAGTGGTACTAAAGATGGGTTATCTGCGTTTATTGTTTGAGATTTTAGTAGCTATTCTTTTGGCCATGTCGTCAAAGTACTCAATTTTATACAAGTATGTTTAAAACTTAACTGATAAGAACGAAACTTAAGGTAAACTACCTGTACTTTTACCAATTACCGCTTCAACACCATTATGAACCTTCAGAATGTGTTCTTAAATAGCTCACATCAATTACAGTTCAATAAAATAAAATTTTAAACAAACATTTTATCTAGAACAGCCCATATGCAATGCAATACCAAAGGTAGATTACACCACCACACAAACAAATTATATTTAAAAATTAACACCACTCACTGAACATTTCTGGCTGAAAACATCAAAATTTTACACCATCAACGTGACAACTTCTTTGGTTAAATTAAACATCCAATCATAAAACTTTATTACAATTCTTAAAATATGTTATCATATCCTTTACATTGATCTCGTATTACTAACACCACTCAAAAGAAAACTCTGCAATATTGACTTTCCAATGTAATTTTGGATGGTCTGAAATGAGTGTGCCAGAGGCCCAGGGGTCCTTTTTATGTCTTTAAGAGAAGCATTGCGATGAAATCCATTTGATCTCTATTGATCCTTAGTAGTGTATAGACAAATTATCAGTCATAACCTTAGTGATCCTCAGTAGTTTTGTGGTTGTGGAATGTACCAGAAATGAAGTGAATAGCCACAGAGCCATAAGAAAAGCATTGAGTCAGAAACCATTCAATCTGTTCTAATCCATTTTAGATGAGAAACCCGATGATATTCAGTAACATTCCGTAGGTTCAAAAGAAAATCATTGTTTCAGTAAACATCCATTTAGTCTGACAAATAAATCTATAGCATTCCACATATTTTATACGTTCCAAAAAAACTCTACAAGTCCTGGAATACCATTGCCTCTTAAAATACCCGGTACTCTTTTCTAGTACTTTAAGCGAAGCCTCAGTTAACAATCTAAATCTAGGTATGGTAGCATTGAAAACCAAATAATGTTTTTTTTTATACTTACGGATTTTCAGTGTCTGGGTTCCCTGTTTCCATCCATTGTTGAAATAGAGCTATTGCTTCATTCGTGCATTGTTTCATTTTTAGCTTGCAGGCCCAATTGTGTGCCAAGCTTCGTAAATACGTTACCTGAGCAGGTTCACCATTAATATCAGAAAACCCAATGTCATCTATTAAGGGTGAAATCAGTTTCTGCACATGATTCTGAAAGGAAATAATTAATATGAGTTATTAACATGCACACAAATGTTAATATACATACAATAGCGTAGCCAGCAATGCAGTTTCCATAGGGAGATGATATTCAACAAATGTTAAAATAAGTAACGTTAATATATTGTTAGCACATGAAAAGAAACCGTGTACTCTTTCTTGCCATCACTATTTTACTTGATTGTATATTGTAGCTGGGAGACAGTATCGCAGTTCAGAGTTTAGTGTTGTAACGTATTTTATAAAACTTTACTAAAAGTATGTTGTGATGAAATCAATAATCCATTTCGGCCACTTCTTAAAAGTAAATGTATTGGCATTATGAAAACCTTTAGTGAAACAGCATAACTTCCCTTAGTAATTCGAAAAGCTGGTGAGGAGAATAAACAAGGACTGATAGAGCAAACTAAGATGTTGTATTATTAACCAAAGTATGAAAATAGCCTAGAAACCAAAATGAAACAATAGTTGAGTAGATTGACTACAAACACCATATTTGCAATTCATCTTATGTGTAGTTTTGCTCGGTAATCGTAGCTCTATTAAATATGTTTGCACTTACGATTACTTTTGTACGTTTTTATGTTGTTTTCTTGAAGAAAAAATATGTANCATCGTTTTTTGTTGGTTTTTACGTCTAGTCTTACGTTTTGTGCGTGACTATTATGCCTAAAAGAGCAAAAAATACGGTGCTCTTCATTTCAAAGATAGAGTACACATAAGTTGTATGGATGAATTGTACTCGTTTTGTGCTAATTTGTGTGCCTACTCATCCATTTCTTGTCAATTCTTAAACTTAATATTACCACACTATTTAAAGTGTCCTGACACTTAATGATAGTGTTACAAATACGCTGAATAAAAAACCATATTACACATAACTTTTGCTCCTTTGTGTTTATTTGTATTCTGTACCCAACCCAGAAGCCGAATAACTCACAAATTAGATACACTCTAGCTTCTTAATGTAATTACGCCTAAAGAAAAACAGTATCAGGTTATATGAACGTGTTGCTAAGTTTCCTGTTCTGTATGCAGCTCCTTAAAGTGATGGAACAGGTCAAACTCTCTGAACCCGGTGACTCNGAGTTCCCCTTAACCCAATTATCCTGTCTTATCTGGTGACCCGGTGACTCGAAATGGCATAGTAATCCGAAATTGTGTGGCATATGTTATGGAATTTGTTTTTCCTATAACAGTATAATTTTGAGCAATAATACGTTTATTGTATTAATGTTAAGTATTTGTGGCGTATGAAAGATGACGAAACCAAAAGTAAAAAGTTTAGATTGGATTGGTTGTTATATACTATGTTGAGAGGCTGGCTTGTGAGTGTGGAAGGTATGCCCTGAATAATCACGTAAAACCAAAGAAACATGTAAAATTTGATTAAAAAAACTTGTTATGCCATACTCAAAAGACAGTTAATTTTCCAACAGTTAATTAATCAGTATTGATCACTATAATCTAAATTAATGTTTCATAATTAAAACCCTGCAGAGCAAGCTGGCATCACAATTATCTGTGAATATCACATTTTAAGACTGAGTCAAGGTGTTCAAGACCATTCACCCGATGCCAGCGCAAAAATATGACCCATCGACCCGTTCTATCTCTGGCTCCTAATACTCGTACCATTCAAAATATGCTACACATCAAGTCAGTAGCAGTCACGCATACTGTAAACCAAACCAAATTAGAATAGAAAGATATTTGCTTCTTGTTTTTTTATGAATTTTTGGCTACTATCGTGTGTTGTGCACAAAATCTAGACCTAATATCACACAAAATACAGTGCACTTTAGGTAAAAGGTAAAGATATAAATAAGCTAAAGCAAAAATTGGTTTGCATAAACGCTTTGCACTTATTATTTTTTTAGTCAGAAACTGTTTATTCAGATATACGTACGGTCACACCGAAACTTTCTTTACCCTCTATATTACAAATCTGTTAAAAGAACTCCATGCGTCACAATTCGTAAGTTATGCAAGTTTGTATATCAGTTTTATATCATAATGTGTGCTTATGGTCACGAAAATATATATTTAAATTAGTAAGTCTTGTAATGACGCTAAATAGAAACAAATTGTTTGAAAACTGTTGCTGTTTTAAGCTCATATACGTAATGTCATAGGAACACATACATGTATTTAATGACTATTTATTTCAAAGTGTAACATCTCGTCTCCATTAGGGTCTGAATGCTAAATAAATCATTTAATACCAAGAACTAACATGCTGGTCCAAGAATTGTTGAATTTAATCTTTTTGAAGACATATATACATAATATGTGAATTATTCTTTATGAGTGAATATAAAGTATTCTTCAACGATGAAGCCCACGCCAAAAAACTTTTAAAAAAGGTCGGACCAAGAACTTTTTCCACTATTCCCCAAGGCATCAAGACCAAAATCTGGACATCATCAGCAGCTACTTCTCCATTGAGCAACAGTGATATCAGTGCACTGATTTTATGCCAGGCACAGCTATTGTCGGAGACGAACATCACCTATACACTTCCGTCACCATGCTACAAATATTTCTTCTTAACTTGTCTAGCCAGATCGCAATAGCCACCGCTCTTCTTCTTCAACGTGCAAGCTTCACGACAACGTCAGCTGAATAGGTTCAAAAACTTGCATACAGCCTATCAACTGTCTACCAGTGTTTCCGTTCCAGCGACGATCTTTAGTAGTTTCTTTGGCATAGTCGCTTCATAAGGACTTTTCTTCATCAAGCCGGTTCAAAGCCATAGAGAATCCTGTAGCAATTCACATCAATGTCAACATCATCGCTGATATATAGTCGTTTTCTTGCAATACTAGATGTAAATACTTAAAAAATGTAAAGACAATTTTGAGCTTATTTGTGTTGTACCATTAAAGTGCAAAGCACCGTATTGTATTGTCATATTAACCTTATGAGCTGCGCACAAAACGTAAGACTCAGTGTACAAATCAACAAAAACTATGATACATATTTTGGATTCTATACTTGTTGCATGGCTAACAACTGCATGGAGCCGAACGGGAGAGGTAATATCACCAACTAACCTCCTCCAGCGAAATTTGCTCAATAACGAAAAAAGAATACAATGACAGACAACACATAAACTATTGACATATTTAGAGTGTCCAAATGTGATTAGGGAACTTTTTTGTTAGCACAAAGTTATCCCTCCANCACTACATGTTAAATAAAATTNAAAAAATTCAAGCATAAACGATGAAAATGTGTGCACAAACATACACATTTTGCTAAACATAGCTTCANTTTTTTTGTCGTGGAATATCGTTTCCATTTCATGTTGAAGTNTAAGAAATCTACATCCACTGTTTCATCTGTATTTTCAATTACAAATGTGTGAAAATGAAAGATCCTTGATAAATCTTCATTAGATAATTCATCTGCATACATTTTTAATTGTTCTCGCAATGCAAACATTGTACTGGCCAGATATGTAATCAGTTTGTTTGGTGCTTGGAATCTGGTGTAGACAATGTTCAATATTTGTTGAAGCCAGTGAAAAAAGCAACTTAGAGTAATCACTCACAATTATGTAGATGAGGTAAGTTTTTCCTTTACGCTCAGATAGACTTTATCTCCTGAAGCAGAAAAAAAACTAATCCTACACTTCTCCTTTGTTTAACCAACAAACTTATCTGTGATACATGGCATTTTTCTTCTGAAAGTTGGGTTCATTGAGGAAATCCTGGAACATTGGATGATTAAATTCACGTGACCTGAAATAAATACCAATTTGGACCACTTTTCGCATAACCATTTTGAATTATTTTCTGAACTTGGCAGAAAAACTTTCGAGTGATTTTATCTGATGAACATTTTTTTATCGCTATGCATGTAAAGTCTTAAGTTTTTATGGAGACTTTCATGGGCCACATAAATGGTCATCAAAATTGACATGCGGCCTATGGCTCACGTACGTAGTCAGTACGAATGCTCTTGTCGATGCATATTGGTTTACCAGTTTCACAGGTGGTAGAATTGAAAAATGTAAGTTTAACAAAGGGTTGTCCCTAGCTCAAATCCAGAAACGTGAATATTTTTGTTTGTTTGAATAACAATGTTTACTTTATTATTTACTTATCGTCTCTAACAACTTTNATTATTTTCTAAGCAAGTGACCTATTATTGTATTTGTTGAGGCNTTCTTCTTAAACGGTATAAGGCCAGGGTGCGAATTAACGTGGGGATGGGGATAATTCCCTATCTCGTAAAAAATATTTCCCTGTTTCGTGAAGCCGCTTCTTTATCCCTGTCAGGGATGACTTTTTCCCCTCACAAAAAATATTCTTTTCTCGTTCACTCATTTCTAGTGTTTCATAAAATACTTAGTTTCTCTTACTTTTCAAAACTCGAATGCACTTAAAACAGATGTCACTTGGACCCCTCGAATCTCACAATTGTCATCTGACCTCAACAATGAAAGCCTTTTTGGTTCCTCTGTTGACAGTGGCGTTGAGGTTGTTTGCTGGCATATCANCACTATTGGCAAACCTGTACCATTGTGTAGACAGTGGCGTTGTGGNTGTTTGCTGGCATACCATCACTATTGGCAACTCTGTATGTTGGGCTGACATTGGAGAGAGACTGACTGAAGATGTANGCTCCGGCTGGTAAGGAGGTTGAAGGGTAGCGAGGAGTGTCTTTGGGGCGTTGATGACTGATTGNCTTAGGTGATTGAACTTGATACTATGAACGATGCTTTAATGAACTATCAACTGGTTGGGGAAATACAGATCTAATTAGGTCGTGGTTTTAGGAAACTCTTTGTGTGTATGTCAAACCCTAGACGATGAGCCAGTTGTGATGATGTTCGATATGTGACATGAACTGTTGCATGTACTCTTATTTTTCGTATCATGCCATATTTGTTGGCCTTTTTAGGTGTAATATATGTGGTACATAATAAAGAAGGACCGTGAATCTCTCCCATTTGTTTTGCCGAATAGTTCTGATTTAAATTGATATTTTTACCTCTCCCTTTCTGATGAGCCAAGAAGTTGCTTATTTCATGTTAATTAATAAATTAAAAGTGTGTTGACCATCCGGCTGTGTGAGGTGGTTACACATGTTAGATGGATTAGATGTCAGGTGCAGCTTGAGTCAGAAAATATTGAAATGAAGCGGCAACACTCTTTGTGAGATTGTTTTTCGAAAGAAAACCCGATCTGCAACAAGTTCAGAGCAATCAATTATTGACAACATTAACAAAGTTAATAATTTAACGTCATCGCATAACTGTGAACTCAGTAAATCTGATGGTTTAGTGAAATCATGTAGTGTNGAAAATTAAGATGAACTGGTAAAACAAAGCGATCTTGTTGGTGGTTGTATTGATAGNGTCCGACTGGAAAAGTAGAAGAAAACTCGCCTATGGTTAAGCATCAAAGACTCAGGTGAGGTAATTTGCATTTTTTATTTTAAAGTACAGAAATCTTTACGCAACCTATGTTATTCCTCTTCTTTTTAATTATTTTGAAAAAATTATCAAAGTATTATCAATAATTATTTTCTACGATTTTTAGTGTCCAGGATGTTAATATTACTATCAATAATTCGTGGTTTTAATGAGCAAAGTTATTATTAATATCAATAATTATTTTAAGAAACATTAATTTTTCTGAAAGTCCCCACCTCCCCCTCAACAAAAAACTTAATTCGCACCCTGGGTATAAGTAACTGAAACTAAATCCTTATGTCAACGATTTTCCTTGTCGACTGTTTTCCTTGTCAATGGTTTTCCTAATCGACAATTATTCATGTCGATGATTTTCCTTGTGGACGATTTTCCTTGTTGACTGTTTTGCTAGTCGGCGATTTTCCTTGTTGAAAATTCTCTTGTCTATGATTTTCCTTGTCGATGGTTTTTCTTGTCGACAATTTTACCTGTTGACGGTTTTCCCTGTCCACGGTTTTCTCTGTCGATAGTTTTTCTTGTCTACCATTTTCCTTGTCGATGATTTTCCTTGTCAATGGTTTTCCTTGTCGACGATTTTCCTTGTTGACTGTTTTGCTTGTCGACGATTTTCCTTTTTGACAATTTTACCTGTCTATGATTTTCCTTNTTGACGGTTTTCCTTGTCGACGATTTTACCTGTTGATGGTTTTCCCTGACCACGGTTTTCTATGTCGATGGTTTTTCTGGTCTACCATTTTCCTTGTCGACGATTTTTCTAGTCAACAGTTTTCCCACAGCTTTTCGATGATTTTTCTTGTCGACGATTTTCCTGTCGACGTTATTCACCTGCCCCATCTACGTGACTTTCAAAATCTTCCTCCTCTCACTTTCACGTTACCTAGTATCTTTTATAAACTCTGGTCGCTGACTGTCTTCCTAACTAGCTCTTTCTCCAATGCTCTTCTTTTCCGTCGATTTGTTAAAATGTTACTTTATGAATTTCACTCACTGAGTTCTGACTTTGTTAAAATTAAAACGTATGATCTCTTGGTGCTGATCAACTGAATTTAGGTGAGCCGGATGTTAACGTAATGAATTTCTTTGTAAGACGGCTCCAAGAAGCAGCCTAAGTTGATACATCAATGCCGTAATTTTTTTCAGGGAATCAGTTTAACTGCTCTTAGACAATAGAACATGTCAGAACATGTTCATTGGTGGAGATATCAATCTTCCTATTATTGATTAGAATTTGTTTAGTTTATAGAAGCTTAGACGACTCGTCAAACTGTTTGTTACAAGTACTCAATCTTCACTACATAGAACAGCCTTTTCAATCTCCTACATGTGGACAGATTATCTTAGATTGTTTTATTGACGAACTATCCAAATTATAATAGTTAGATATCTATCGAAGATGGGCCAAGCGATCACAAAGCCATTGTTGTATGCATAAGTTTAAATGCAAAATAGTTAAAGATGTCAAACGTAAAGCGCATAACTTCAAAAGGGCAGAGTTAGAACACTGTATAATATACTAAAAAAATAGCGTAGATAGGGATTCCATGTGGAGTATGTTTACTCTTCTTCTGTCGTTTTCTCTATTACATACACAACACCATGGAATTCTAAGGACGATAAGAGAGCAATGAGAAAACAGCACAAATGAAGAAACAAGTTAAGAAAAGAAAGCAATCCACCCACAACGGAAATGTTTAGGTAAGCTCGTATTAGCACCAGGACAATGTTAAGAAAAGCTCTCGATAAATTTCAGAAAGATAATTTAGGTTAATTTGTGAGTAAAGCGTGAAAGAAATTTTGGCAATATACAAAAAATCAAATATCGGGAGAACCATCAATGCCACTGCGAGACGACAGGAATGGGGAATTCATATCGGAGACAAGTAAATAGGAAGATTTAGTCAACTTTTGATATAGCTCATTAGTTACAGATGCGAATGGAACTAATATAGTTAATTTTGTTATAGAAAAACTCAAGGAGATACCTGTGGTGTTAGTCCTTAGTGAAGGGGTATTTCATATTTTAAAGTCCGTAAACCAAATAAAGCCCGGGGCCTGACAGTATTCCTACCGGCGATTACTCTCTTTTATCTAAAGATATTGGACCATTGGTCACAATTTTATACCGGAAGAGTTTATTTTTTGGAAAATTCCAAACGCCTGACTAAATGCAAACGTTGTTCCTATTTAGAATGGACGAGAGAAACATGACTTTGTGAAGTATGTACCTGTTTCTCTCANGTCTGTTTTTGTAAGCCACTAGAGCACATTATTGGCAGCAATATAACAAAACAAGTAAATGCTAAGGGTTTACTATTCAGGGAAAACATGGATTTTGTTTGGGTTTATCCTGTGAAATCCAGTTAATTTTACTCGTAAAAGAACTATTCATAATTATGGACAACGGAAAACAAGTAGATTTCGTATTCTTAGATTTCAGCAAAGCATTTGACACTGTGCCTCACTTACGGTTGGTAAAAAAAATTAGAGGCTTATAAAATAAATTGTTATATTCTTACCTGGTTAAAGTCGTTCCTTTTTAATCGATCACTGCAAGTAATTATTAATAGCACCATAATTAACTCTGGCCACGTCTTGTAAGGAGAACTCCAAGGAATTGTTAAAGGTCCGTTGTTATTTTCAATTTACAATAATGACCTACCCGTGAACATTCGGTCCTCTATTCGGTCATTTTCTATTCATACCGTAACATAAAGGGAAATAAATAGTACAGAAGATGGTGAGGAATTACAAGAATCTCTGAACTGTGAATAGTATAATTTGTGGCAATTGAAACTAAATCATAATAAATTATTGGTAATTGGTATTACCAAGTTCCCACAGAAAATTAAGACCAACTATGAACTCTGTGGTACACCATAGGCGTAGTTAATGAACATAAATGTTTAGGAGTATTACTGTGCGAGGATCTATCATGGAGGCCCCATGTTAACTATATTATAAAAAGGCATTTCGAAATATTTATTTTGTTCAAAGGACTTTAATGCGACGTTCAAAAAAAGTTAAATAAATNGCATACAATATTATAGTTGTGTTTAGGGTCCTCACCAAGTAGGTTTAATAAGATACATTGAAGGGGCACAGTAGGGTTTGTGTTGGGTCGTTATGATAGATTAGACAGCACAACTAAAATGTTGGAACAACTTAATTTNATTTCATTAGCCGAAATTCGTCGCGAAACTAAATTGAAAAGGTTTAAACAAATAATTGATGGCCAATTGTTAGTAGACTACGGACACCTTCTGTGACTACGTATATAGGTACCAGCGGTCATGTAAATAATATAATGGAACTTACGTACGTGTAGAACGGGCAGTTTTTTAAGGTATTTTTTCCACGGGCATTTCAAGGATGGAATCTTATATGAGTTGGTGCAAGCCTAAAATTTGATGGTGGGGTAAGATGTAGAAGTATATATGGTGAAATAATAAAAAAAAATGGTCGACTATGTCCAATAAGATACTAAATAAAAAGATGTGCTATGTAATGTATACCACCCACATTACAATATCATTACCATCTTCTCTTCTAATATACAGGGTGTTTAAAAAATGTGTACCAAAAATTGGAAAGCATGTTCTTTGGACCCAATAATGTTATTAAAATTTTGTTCGCAGATCTTTCAGACTAATGGTTTAGCCATAATAAGCAATTAAATTATCGAATCACGAGACGCGTTACAGAAACACCACGGCCACGCGTTAGAATTGGCGAATGACAAGTGCG
Organism: Machilis hrabei; assembly: GCA_003456935.1. NCBI lineage: Eukaryota > Metazoa > Arthropoda > Insecta > Archaeognatha > Machilidae > Machilis > Machilis hrabei. Next base: position 21,668 of record KZ880747.1, read on the forward strand.
TGGCCGTGGTGTTTCTGTGATTGGACAATTTAATTGCTTAATTATGGCTAAACCATTAGTCTGAAAGGTCTTCGAAAAAAATTTTAATAACATTATTGGGTCCAAAGAACACGCTCTCCAATTTTTGGTACACATTTTATAAACACCTGTACTACGGACACCTTCTGTGACTACGTATATAGGTACCAGCGGTCATGTAAATAATATAATGGAACTTACGTACGTGTAGAACGGGCAGTTTTTTAAGGTATTTTTTCCACGGGCATTTCAAGGATGGAATCTTATATGAGTTGGTGCAAGCCTAAAATTTGATGGTGGGGTAAGATGTAGAAGTATATATGGTGAAATAATAAAAAAAAATGGTCGACTATGTCCAATAAGATACTAAATAAAAAGATGTGCTATGTAATGTATACCACCCACATTACAATATCATTACCATCTTCTCTTCTAATATACAGGGTGTTTAAAAAATGTGTACCAAAAATTGGAAAGCNTGTTCTTTGGACCCAATAATGTTATTAAAATTTTGTTCGCAGATCTTTCAGACTAATGGTTTAGCCATAATAAGCAATTAAATTATCGAATCACGAGACGCGTTACAGAAACACCACGGCCACGCGTTAGAATTGGCGAATGACAGGTGCCAATTCTAGCGCGTGGCCGTGATGTTTCTGTGATTGGACAATTTAATTGCTTAATTATGGCTAAACCATTAGTCTGATAGGTCTTCGAAAAAAATTTTAATAACATTATTGGGTCCAAAGAACACGCTCTCCAATTTTTGGTACACATTTTATAAACACCTGTATATAGCTGATTCTGAGTAAGTAAGTAGGCCTAAGTGACTGACGCTAATTCTAGCCATGATGCGCAACAGATAGAGAAAAATGTTAAATACAAAAGTTGTTTATCTTGGTATGGAACCTAGAGAAAAAATCGAAAATCCGCCATATTATTTTTGTTTTTGTCACGTGATCTTACAATATCTTCCAAACGGTGTGTTTTGCGGGTAAAAGTAATTGTACAAAAAATGTTTATTTTGGTCCAAAACATCTGATTTACTACCTCAATTTTAAAATTTCCGCCATTAGAATATCTTCTAAATGGTGCGTTGTACGGGAAAAAGTCATTTTTCAAAAAAAAAATATTATTTTGGCCCAAAACAACCAATTTAATACTTCAATTTTAAAATTTCTGCCATTTTTTTTTCTCCCATGACATTACAATATTTTCCATACGGTGCGTTGTACGGGAAAAAGTCATACTTTCAGTTGCTATGGTAACTTTGAGCCCCGCTGATTGTGAGTGACAGATTGACGCTAATTCTAGCCATGATGCAGAAGAGCTAGAGAAAAATGTTATACACAAAAGTTGTTCACCTTGGTATCAAACCTACAGAAAAAATAATCAAACTCGTCATTTTGTTGTTTTTCTGTCACGTTACATCACAATATCTTGTGCGGGAAAAAAATCATATCACAAAAAAATGTTTATTTTGGAACAAAACATCTGATCCACTTCTTCAATTTTAAAATGTCCGCCATATTGTTTTTTTTTTTTTGCACCTGACATCACAATAGCTTCCAAACGGTGCGTTGTGCG
>KZ880752.1:6244-19055 GCA_003456935.1 Machilis hrabei
CTGGTTCTTTCGAGCACGTGAGAGGGCTGGTTCTTTCGAGCACGTGAGAGGGCTGGTTCTTTCGAGCACTTGAAAGAGTGGTTTCTTTTGAGCGCTCGAGAGAAGTTTTTTTTAATAAACTGTTTAGTTTCTATTTTGATCGTCACATTATTTAGTGCGCAAGAATCCGCGATAAAAAGAGTGCGAAAATAATAGAAATCGATGTACACTACTCTTAAAAATGAAAGTCTCATAAAATATGAATATAATTTCGGGATACTATGTAGCAGTATAAATTTTTACTAGTTGGCAAAACTTGAGAAAACACTTTTTTTTCTTGCGCTGACTTCTCATCATGAAGTCGCCGCTGCAATGCAAAGATAAGAAATGCAAATTGATTTTCCAAAACTTTGCCTCAACTCTTATCACTCCTTCGGACAAGCTGTATCAAAATTCAATTACAAAGTTTTTGCACGCTAAGGTTCCCAGATGTCTAACTCTTGTACACTCACTACCAAAAGTAACCTGAATGCTCATTACAAGGCACGAGAAAAGAATTTTAACCAGCTTTTCCTCAAACAAACTTGGTCATTAGAATATAAGGAAATGGAAAACGTCAACTTTTTACTTAGCCGTTTTGTGAAAATGAGACATTTTCTCATTTTGAGAACATCAAGAATTCTAGAGTTTTAATACCGAACGCTTTTGTGTTTTTTTTCTTGTTGCTGTAACATCCCTCAAATACATTAATCCACCTTGAAGTGAGATATTACATCCCAGTCATCATTTTTTTTTTGGGGGGGGGGGAGGTGATAAGGGAGTCGTAAGTAAGAATTTTCCAACTCTACTTGATTCAGACAGTTAAAAATACAACTGTACATCTACAGTATATTACAGAGATGAAACGGATCACCGGGTCACATTTTAGCACTCAGTGGGCCAAAAAAGTTTGTCCCGTTCCATCACTCCTACATTATCTTTCAAATAACCTTATAGGTGACTGTGGTATACTGTTTTACTACGAATCGACATTAAATGGGTGATTTTAATAACGCCCAGCGTTAGTTATTTTTGCAATGCACAGTCACAAAATCTGTACCTTATGTGGAATCTGAACCAGCGATCTGAAATCAAACTAACTAAACAACAGTATATGGCATTGCCAGAGGGTGCATGTGCAGCAAATATCATGGTTCTGCGGCAAATGGTTTGTCAGATCAATATGCCACAACACTGCATATTGNAAATTCAATCGTGTAGCTGCTAAATTAATGGGAATATTAAAAATACATTTGTAAACCAAAACAACATTGGCACGTACTTTAAACCAGTTTATTATGTTTTATGAACAGTATCCTTCACCCAAAACGCTAATTTTATTAAAAAAAAGTTACCAGCCATAAGTATTTATCTTAAATCTCATCACCTTTGGCTGCTACATTTATACACATATATCACCTGCATTAAGTTGTGGTTGGTTTGAAGTACACTTCTTGAAACTTGCTGGAGAGAGATCCAATTCCTTTTCACCGCCTATGACTTTAGTGATTTAATTATAACTATTATATAGCACAAAGTACATTCTATCGTGCTTCAATAGAACTAATTAAATTACAATATCCATAAGCACACTCGAGTAGTGCTGATGTTTAACATAGAAATATTATTAATATTTTTTAAAAGCATGAATGCATCTATCTATCTATCTCTCTATCTCTCTATCTCTCTCTATCTCTCTCTATCTCTCTCTATAGTTATAAACAAAGAAAGGAAAAAAAAAGTGTTATTATTATTATTATAAAAATGATTCGTCTGGAATTAATTTTGATATAAACACATGTAATCTCTTTTTTTTTTATTGTCTTGTAACTAATTTTGTTATATGTAAACAAAGGAGGAAATAAAAAACTTTGAACTTGAACTTGATCTCTCTCTCTATCTCTCTCTCTATCTCTCTCTCTCTCTATCTCTCTCTCTATCTATATCTCTCTCTATCTATCTCTCTCTATCTATCTCTCTCTCTATCTATCTCTCTCTCTCTCTATCTCTCTATCTATCTATCTATTTCTATATCTCTATCTCTATATATCTATATATATCTGTGTATCTATATATCTATATACAGTATATATACAACGCTTTTAGACATGGTAAACTTTTAAACCAGGCCCCCCACACCCCAGAAAATATGAAGTGTCTACAGTTTAATGAAAGTTATTCCGCTTGCGATCATTAGAAAAGAATGTCAGCATACGCCTCTCGTAATTCAGTATTCATCCGCCAGAGAGCAGCTCGCACGCTGAACGTGTTAATATTTGGTTCTCGCTAATTGCGTTACATTTGCAACGATGTGCTTTCTCGTGTAAGTTAAGTAAATGGTCGCTAATTACGAGATTCCTACAATCACTCGTTCGCTAAAGCTAATGAAATGATGTGCGCCGGTTTCCAAGTTTTCAACCTGAAAACATCGTAACATTTCAGTCCCGAGTAACGAGGGGTTGGTTATAACATTATTCATGCGAAAACACCTTCAAGTGTTCTCATCAGAACTGAAAAAAAATACGCCTCTATTTTTGACGACCTTTCAAATAAGTAGAAAGCAAAATTACACAACTATTCAAAGCATTCATTAGCTCAGCTTACCTAGTATTTGACTGGCACTCTAGAGGGCCGCTACTGCTCTTGATTCTGTGTTTAATATGGTAATTAGATAGCTACTAGATCCAATTAAACGTTTTCATTTTATAATTGTTTAGCTCTTGAAAGTAATTAATTAATAAACCTATTAATTAATTGATGTAGTTTATAAATAGTTATATTTCAACATTTAACTCGAATTAAAAAAAGTATGCAAGAAATGTGTTTCATATTTAACTTCTCAATGGCCAATTAAAACGAGAACCATTTGATATAAACTTACTTTAGTAGAAGTAAGTTGAGATGAATCAGTTAAACGAAAAAAAAAATATTGTATATTTTAGAAACTTGTGTGACCAATATTACATTACACTTTATTTTTCTTTGAGTTTACTGATTCATCTTAACTTGCTTAGTAATTAAATTTATTATTACATACTAGACGGTAAATCGTGAGATCGTGGGTTCGAATCCCAGATCCAACATACATGTCTGACCAATTCTCAGCAGAGACTTCAAGATGAATGACGAGGAGAGAGTAGAGATATCTCTCGAAACGTAGCAAGTATAGTTAACCAGAAAATTGAATAACATCCAACTAAAAATTACAGAAATTAATCAATTGTCAAAAACATTCAGACTAAAATATCTAGAAAGTGTCAAACAGTGTCTAGAAAGTCCATAAATGTATAGCTGCATGCGTGGGATGTTCATATTTGACCTGAATTTCATTTTCAGAATGTTAACCCCTTCCCTGTTTTTTTACCGTGATGTGCACGTCCAACTCTGTTTTCAATGCCTCTGAATGTCTCTGCGACTCATCTTTTAGTGTGTGTTCAATAAAGTACTATGAATTAAAACAACCAATAAAACCTAGTCTGTTATAATATTCAGCAAGATAAAACGTAAATAATACGAACAAATGAGACATTTATATATTTTAGCCCTTAATTTAAAGCGCAAAATTTTTATAACGTACGTAAATGCGTTTTGAATATGTCAATAATTAAAAGACACACAAATTATATATTCTATTCAATATATACAAATTATGTTGTAATGTAGTGACTATGGTCTAAAGAAATAACGTAGGAACCGCCGTTATTAAGAGGGACCATTCTGACTATTGGGACCGCCGTGATTATTTTCTTGGACCGACTAGTTTCATTTAATACATCTCGTATCATATATCATCTATCCCTACACGTAACGGCGATCCACCGCCGTTAGAACGCCGTGACGAGGACCACCATCGAGGGACCGCCGTGATTTAATTGAGATTTGTCGAGCACTACTCTAACCTACAAGCAAAAATGGCGCCTGGAACAACTTGTCGGCGTGTTGTATTTATGAATGCATTACACCACCATCAGTTTGTTGTTTGTAGCAAATACGTTTTCACAGTACATGCAGGGACCGCCGTTACTATACATTTTCATATCTGGATATGAAAGATGTAAAATTAGCTAATATTTAACAAATACTGAATTGGGAAATATTCACGTACACTCTACTACACAGATCTCTCCGTTGTAGTTTTGGTACCAGATCTCACCACTAGAAGCACGCACGGCCAGCATTCGCAGCAAAGAAGTCACTGGGACCGCCGCGAATAACTGGGCTTGATACATTTACTTTTATTTTCGTAGTTAAATAAATTATTGTGATTAGTAATTTATATGCTAAGAATGTTCACTGCAAATGTTTGCTTTATTAATAAAATCTGTTGTATACCATATCGTATTAATGTGCTGAAGATTGTGCAAGTTTCATTACAGAAAATTACACTTGCGTCAGGGACCGCCGTGACGAATTTTCAAAATTTATAGTTTTATACTTTAACTTTCAACAATATGTTAGTAAAAGATGAATATAATTGTTTTGCCAGCATATCTAAAGAAACTCTATATAGAAAATTAAAATTGGACGATTATAACGTATGATTACGGAAATATCAAGCTGTAACGTGAAATTGTCCCAAATTCAGATTTTGATCCATATACTGGGCAAGGAGCTATTCTCAGAGCTTGAATAAGGGATCTTCCGATAAGGAGTCTAGCACTTTATTATTCAGCCAACCTATTAGTACGCCACTTATAAAACTAAACAAGCTACCTAATCATTCGGAGTGTGAAACCGTCTATCAGACCACCTGATAGTCAGTGTGAACGTATAAAGGGGTTTTAATTGTAGCGAAACATATGCAGCTTCTAATTTCCACCAAATTTTATTTTAATTAATCTATCTGTAATGTTTAGTGCATTCTCAAATACGCAACCAGTTCAAAAGAAACAGAATTTGGATAAATGTTCACCTTAACGTTAACACACCAGTACTATGAACTGTGACTCCTCGTCCTGTGTCGGGTGGTTGAGAATTGTACTTTGGCCTCCCTGATCGTCGGTGTCGGTGGCTTCCCTTCGACGCCCTCCGGTTGTCGGCTGTCGACCGCAGGACCTCCAAATGTCAGACGCTGCTTCTCCCTCAACGAGGATGCGTCAACAAATTGAAAAATCTATAAATACCAAGCCCACACTCCACTCCACTCTGACACCGCGATTCCTCTCCACTTCATTAAATCCAACAATGGAAGACCCTAAGGCCTTCCATTGAGGTGACGAGGAATTAACCGTACATCCATCCTCACTCACAGCTGTTTAATTGCTGTTTTGAGGAACAACAACTTGATGATACAAATAATTGTAGTAATAATTACGGTTTGATTTTTTAACCATCGTAAAACGGAAAGAAAAGAAAGATTGTGGAGAAGTGGAAAACTAAACAGTAGGACAAGCATACCTAATGTCGTGATACTGTATGGAACTACATTCACAAAATTATGGTCAGTCGAAACCGTTTCACTAGTGGTACTAACAGAGAAGATACAAAAGTTCTGCACACTGTAGGTTCTGTCTTTTGAAAAAGAATAGACTATATTTTACAAAATGCATTTACTGGCCTTTAATGTAATCTCCATTTTTCTTTATCACAGCTGTCATACGTTTCGGTAAGTCTTGTATTCTTGCCAGGACGCCTTCCTTGTTGATGCGTCTGATTATTCAGGTCGTGTCCTCATTGCTTTGAAACGTTTCCCGCAAAGTAGTTTCTTCAATTTCGGGTAAAAATCAAAGCCTGGTGTTGGCTCATGTCAGGACTGTACGGCGGATGGGGAAGCACTTGACATCCATACTTTTCAATATGTTGATACTGCACGTGAAGCATGAGGATGTGCGTTGTCGTGCATAATGAAGACATCGGCAAGCTCTGACCAGAATAATTTTCGTCTTGCATTTCAAGGTTTGTGTGTCCAAACAGGGGCCACTTAACCTACGAATGCGCACACAGCGTTATCGACTGAAGTGTGGCTCACAGATGAAAAAAATCAGAGCGATTGTATTATCCCACTGGTCGCGCATGCGCAATGTGCAGAACTTTTAAAATGACACATGTCAGCTATTTTCAGGCAAACAATCAGGCAATGACTGTCACTGCTTGGAAGGGACAAGTGCCCTGAAAAAATTCAGAGTCAAAGGGGGACTCCATGATGATGATGAGTGCACACAATGCACACAGGTTATAAGCGCCAGAGGGAGCCTCAGACTGAAATAGGGGGAGAAAGACAGAATTATAAAACTTGTTGAAACAGCTAGGACTAAACAAAAACTGTTGACATCTTGTGATCACGGTCAGGCTATGTCATAGACGATATGAGGATGGCCCGAAAAAATTGTATTACCGATCTTCGAACAAAGTTGGTATTATTTATCTTAAGAGTCAGCATTACTGAGCTCCGAAACTAGGTAGAATTGTTTCGAGTGTAATCACAAAACCTTTATTTAGTTAGTTCTGGTTAAAGTAAGGTGAAATCGGCTGAACAAGCCTGACAGAACATACCTTGTACCACACAACATTTATAATTAAATCACTAAAATCAAGACTATATTGAGGGGAAATTGATTACCACAGCAGACGGTTAAAAACCAATTTCCTCTCAATACAGTCTTGACTTTAGCGATTTCATTACAACTGTTATATGGTACAAAGTATGTTATGTCGGGCTTGTTTAGCCGATTTCACCTTACTTTATAGCCTGCACTAACTAAATAAAGTTTTTGTGAAAACAATCGAAACAATTCTACCCAGTTTCGGAGCTCAGCGATTTCGGACTTAGTGATGGGAGCGACCGTTAGCAATAAAACAAATAATGTGATATAAATACACTTTGTTTTGACTAGTTTTCGGTGTAATACCAACTTTCGTTGAGACCAGACACGGAAGTTTTGAGAGGTGAAAATATTCATTATGTTTCTTTCCTCTTATTAATACACAATTAATTATTTCTACTTAATTTAATTCAGGGCATCAGTATGAAGGTTTATTTCAATTAGATATACATACTAAACTATGTACAAGTCGTACATGGAAATATGACAACGTCGTAACGCTTTTAGGTTGGTACGACTGGTACAGCTTCCAAAGTATAATAAAGTCAGGTGAACACAGCCAACATCAAAACTGCACTTCGAAGACCTAACAGAGAATCCATCCATGTTTTAATTTGGCCATTGACTCTTCACATAGCCGGTGAATTTTTTTTATCGAACACTTAAATATGGGACCCCATTTTAAACGTCCCTGCCGATGAGTAGTATGACCATATCTTAATGTGGAGGGGGTCTCCATTAGACCTGAGATGTCATAACAGTGGGACCATAATCCAATAGCAATAGCAATTAATGTGGAGTGCTTTATAACGCAGACTTGTATAAAATGAGTGGTGTTGAACGTCCTGTCGACACTACATAGGTTATTTCAGAATAATGCACAATGCTTATTGTGAACAATGGAGATGAAAGGGCATAACAACGCGAGATTCGAACTCACTACCACGGATCTAGGGTCTAGTATGTTAACCACTAGACCAGACAGGTTGGAAGGCAGACTCGTACTAAAGGCAAGAACTCGACTCTGAGGTTTGAACCCGCGGTACCCCGATCAGCACGTATGAACAGTAGCCTGTCATTAGTCTAAATTATCGGTCTTGTAATTTACTAGCCGAGTAATGTTTTGTAGCCTGTAACACTTAATTACATGATTATAACTCATTTATATCAAGTGTAAATACACAAATGTGATAGAAATTAAATTGCATTAAAAAAAACTAACGACAAACAAATAGATACATATATCTGATAACTTAGTTCACTCATCAATAGTAAATTTCAATTTACTGTAAATATAAACGTTAGCATACTGAATATCTTCGCGAATGAAAATTGTAATATGTCAAAGTCGCAGACAGGGAATTATTGGATTGAGGAATGCGATTGGAATTTCAGGATTGAGGCTTTAAAAGATGAGGCTCTGAAATGAAATAATGTTAAACGAGAAGTCGAATAGAAAACCACGATTTGTTTGAAGTAAAGTAAAAATGAAAACTTTGACACTGTTCACTGTCAGCACTGTTCATCTCCAAAACTCGACAGAACTGTTTATCTTCGAGTTTATTAATAAATATCGTGATATAATTAGCACTGTTGAAGTAACGTTAAAAGTCTTCACAAGCAAGATAGCACATACTTTGTACCCCATAACAGTTATAACAGAATCACTAAAGTCGTACAACAGTGCTAATTAAATCAGGATATTTATTAGCAAACTCGAACACAATAGAGATTATTAGGGTAGACTCTTTAATGTACAGGGTGTTTCATAATTCGTGTGTAAAATTTGAATCACATATTGGGGACAGCCTCAGGAGCAATTCGAGATAGGAAACCCGTGTCCGGAAATGGCTCATATGGTGCTATGCGCAATTGAAGTTACGCATTTCTGGGAGTATCTTCGGCAACACCGCATCGGCGCTCATAGCAGGCGAGACAGCAAATCGACCTCTAAGCTTGTCCTGTTAAACGGACAGATGGATTTCATTGTGCGGTGTAGCTCAGTGCCTTCGCTTTTTGCCTCAACTAGCTGTAGCTAGAATCAATCTGAGTTCGAATCCTGGTTGGACTATCTTTTTTTTTTATTTTGCTGCTCATTTTTGCTTTTACTTTGTGTCTTTTTTTAAATATTTTTGCATGAATTTATTTTTTCAATTACTATTCATTCGTTTGGAAGGAACTTGAAATCTGTGCCTTTCCGAAAAAAGGGAGGGGATGGGATGGCTTTAATAAAATTGCCCAATGAATAGTAATCGAACAAATAAATTTATGCAAAAATCTAGAAAAGCAACAAAGCAAGAAAAAAAATGAGAGGCAGAATAAAAAAAAAGATAGTCCGACCAGGATTCGAACTCAGATCGATTCCAGCTACAGCTGGTTGAGGCAAAAGCGAAGTCACTGAGCTAAGCCGCACAACGAATTATTTTTTTCCGTTTTGCAGGACAAGCTGGGAGGTCGATTTGCTGGCTCGCCTGCTACGAGCGCCGATGCGGTGTTGCCGGAGATACTCCCAGAAAGGCGTAACTTCAATTGCGCATAGCGCCGTAATGAGCCATTTCTGGACACGGGTTCCCTATCTCGAATTGCTCCTGAGGCTGTCACCAATATGTGATTCAAACTTTACACACGAATTTTAAAACACTTTGTATATTGAGACCTTTGTGTTATTCAATCAGAAATTCGCCCGTTCGCGTTCACATACAGGCGTAAATTAGTCTTAAAGAATATAGACGTGTCAACGCTTTTCACAAGAAAATACCACCTTAAATGTAATAATATGTACTCAATTTGTTTACGGGGATTGGACCTTTAGCAGCATTCTCGAACGTATTGAAACCCCCCAAAATGGATGATGAAACACCAGCTAATCAACTATAGTTGCAAAATGAATACATACAAATACGACGATTCTAAACTATAGCTAAGAAAACATATTTTAACAAAGATATTCGTCTTAAAAGTAGTGGTAATCTGGTATAATCTAGCCAGAGGAAAAAATCCTATTATGCCACGTTGTGGAAAAATCAAAGATAAAAAAAGATTATCAACTAAAATGTGTTAGTATTTGGTAATGCACAACTGCTTCTTGCAGGGAATTCTCTGAACTTATTTGCTAATCCGATCAATTCCTGTAGTATTAACAGGTAAACACGTCTTGATTCAGTGGAGAACAAGTTCAAGAAATAAATTCTCAATTTCAACTGGTAATCTTTTTCTTTATTGAAACAGAAATTTTACCAAATATGCCTACATAGAGACGTGTTTACCTGTAGAGATGACAGGAGTGATCGAATTAGAAAATGAGTTTTCTTGAGCTACAGTACCAGCATCGATTCCGTCATATCCAAACGAAGCGTAGCGCGAAATTTCGTTTCGCTTAAAACGCAAATTTTCGTTCACTTACCAAGCTACGAAAAATTAAATTCGCTATTACGTCTTTCAGGCNAAGCCTGAAAGACGTAGCGAATTTAATTTTTCGTAGCTTGGTAAGTGAACGAAAATTTGCGTTTTAAGCGAAACGAAATTTCGCGCTACGCTTCGTTTGGATATGGCAGAATCGATGCTGGTACTGTATTGCCGCTTTAAATAGCCGACAAGTCCCGATAACCAGATTTGTTATGTAACGGATATTTCGTATATCCCCAAGCTATGATTGTATAGATTATATCGTAGGAGACAGGTAGTTTAAATGCTTAGAATTGGCATGAAAGTAATATTCATTTTCCATTTCACTTGAATACGAAAGACATTTGTCGTTTGAAAGAAATTACCCTTTCGAATTCCGCTTCCTCTGTCGGAAAGGTCAAATCTTTCAGTTTCTGTTTCGCTCAAGAGCCAATCGAAATTTAAGCCTTTCTTACCCTCCGGCTCGACCGAAAAGCAGAGAAATACAATCGTCTTCAGTGCTTTCAATCTAGATCTTCTTGAAAATGTCAACTAAATGTCCACAAATGTCAACTTCCGAGTTCGCAAACCAGACAGAAAATGATGTCAAAGCGAGTCGAAACGATAAAGAGGAAAAAAGGAGAAAAGGTTTGGAAGCAGAAAAATCAACAGTCGCATTTGATATGTACTTAATATACTCCTAGAAACACGAATTAATTATTAAGATTTGTTAAATGATTAGTTTGCGTTAATGTTGGTAATTGCACTGCAACAACACTGTTAATCAAAAGGGTAGAAACAGGGTTGATTTCTCAACCTTAGGGTGAAGAATTCCTTGTCCTTAGGGACAAGAACAAATTTCAACCCTAAAGGGTTAAAAGCAACGTTCTCGTCCCTAAATTGTAAAACAAGGAAGAGGTTAAACCTTTTAGGGACAAGAAATCACTCCTACCTTTGAGGGTGAAAAAAAGCTCCCTTAGAGGTTGAAGACGTTAATTTCTTGACCCGTTATTGATCAACATTGTCTCGTGGATAAGAAAGTATTTATATTTTTAGAGGTGAATAACATGTTTGCATAACCTATTTTGCGTATGGTGTGATTAATACAGGAAATTAAATTAACTTGTGGAAAAATTCAGCACTGAAAACACATAGCGACTTTGCATGTTTTGTAATTTTTTGAAATAGTTCACCCACAAACAAAGGTTTAAAATGTTGACCCCAAGGTGTAATATTGCACCCCCCAAAAGACCAGTCATCTTAAGCTTTCTTTGAAGCAAAGCTGAGTTGGTCGAGTGGCTAGAGCACCTGACTCATGTCCGAGAGGTTGCTGGTTCGAATCCCGCTTAAGACATGGATGTTGGGGTTGACATTTTTAACCTATTGTTGGGGTGCAATATTACAACTTGGGGTCAACATTTTAACCTCTATTTAGGGGTGCAATATTATGCACCTCTGATAGGGATAAGAAAGTCTTAGCCTTCTCGACAAATATGTGTAGCACCCCTAAAGGACAAATATTCGTCCTTTTTGATTAACAGTGAACGCTTAAATAATAATGATGCTTATACAGGGTGCGTGATGATGAAAGATATGTCCGGTTATAAAAAGCCGTAAAAATATGGGTCCCATTCTGAACGGTTACAGAGTTATGACTGCTTGCAATAGTTAATTCACATGCGTGTCCTTGAACTTACGTTACAGTTGCAAACTGATCGTAACCAGAAAATACAGTTGATGGTTGTTTTTTACAGCATGTAGTGGATATTTATTGTTTACGCGACGTAGTATACAGGGTGATTCAAAAGGTTACTCCAAAATATTTATGGCCAATAGGTGAGCCAATTCTGAGTCGAAATAATACAGGAACATGGTGTCTGCGGTGTACCGTTTCCGACTTTAAAGCCGTTTAGTGTAGCCAATGAGGTGCGAGCGTAGGACAGATTAAGCTTTCCGTGGAAGAGAGCTCTCGCCTCTTTGGTTACATTAAATCGCGGAAACTAGAATATGAACGGTAGGTGTCACCGAGCCTCTGCGCAGTAGCCCTGTGACGTCAGCGGAGGATACACCGTATGACTTGAGTATATATATTCCCACGTTTTCTTACGGGCTGGCTCAGGTATTGGCTGGCTAGCGCGGTATACTTCGCTGACGTCACACGATCTGCGCGTGACACCTACCGTTCATATTCTAGTTTCCGCGCATTAAACGACTTTAAACTCGGAAGTGGTACACCGCAGACCCCATATTCCTATATTATTTCGACTCAGAATGGGCTCACCTATTAGCAATAAATATTTTGGAGTAACCTTTTGAATTACCCTGTATATTTCGAACACCATGGAACTCCTCCACATTTTCCCCATTCAGTGATAACGTATCTCCATGGTAGTTTATCTGGCCAATGGTTCGGTCGTTGGTGTGCAGAAGGCAAAACATTAATTGGCCACCAAGATCACCGAACATAAACCCTTTAGATTATAGTGTGTGGGGCGGCAAACCAGTCAGTGCTTCTTAAGTGTTCAGAATCGAACCCATGATAATATGACTTTTTTTTCTTAGACAGAGTTATACTATACACTCTTAGGCTGGGTTCACAGAACTCGCAAGCAATATATGGCGTTAACGACGGTTATGTAATATACGTAAGAAACGTTGAACTCTGTGCATAGCTATGGCATGGTTCAGAGGCTCACGGAAGGTACAGTACATTAGGTAACAATCCGTAACTGTAACACTCACAATGGAAAAAGTGGTTAATTAAATGCACGTTAGCTTAAATGCATATTTTGTACATAGTTAGAGAGCAGTATTAAGGTAGTTAGAATTTAGGATAGTTTATAGGAATAAAATAGTTTAAATGAAAC